>CM056380.1:72063538-72294837 GCA_029718625.1 Synaphobranchus kaupii | reverse complement strand
GATCTTGGCGCTTAGGTTCACCCATATTTTCCCTTGTTTTATAATGTCCTGCTTATGGAAATGTGACCAACCTTTTTTTACTGGTAGCGCAATGCTTTAAAACAATCCACTTTCCCAGGAAGACCGTTAAAAGTGTGATTTACAGCAGGGGAAACAGACCTGCTCCTGTAAAGCGCACATGGTATTAAAATTAATTGTAACGTGCTGCAAATTTGTTTTCGTTTATAATTAGATGCTTAGTTCTCTTTAAAATCTTTTGTTCAGTTATGGAATAACAGGTGAAATCAGCGGGGTTTTAATAAGCTGAGGGTATGGAAACGTTGTCACTGTAATTTAAAAAATATGAAGGAGGAAGAATAGCTAAGGTTACAATTCAGTTAACATGGTGATATTTAGCTCCGTTTTTTAACCATAGGCTATCGAAAAAAACCTTATGCACAGCGAACCCGCTGTAGCCTAGGCTATTTGAAAAACAATAAAAGCAATATTCACTGGACAAGGTTTTGAACTTTTTTCAGTCACAAACCATTCTATTTACTTACAGGCTGTAGGCCTAGATAAACAGAGCTGTATTGTAATGATATCTGAAGCGCATTTTCAAAACTCAAATGTCCGTCTATTGCAGTGCGCAAGTTTTCCATTGAATGACAATTCACGCATTAGGTGTAAATGACAATTCGCGCATTAGGCTTGATATAGGTGTTATCAGCTCCTTTTTAATGGATAGCCATTGTCCCGTACCATCGCACATCGCCTGGATGTTGATGGAGTGGGCTGAGAGCAATGTAATGTGGCATTGTTTCCCTTCGCTGAGGGAAAGTTATGTGGACCTATGGAACCTTTTATTATTATGCATTTTTGATATAGCCTACACAATAATAATATTTCACATTGTGATCTAGATATTTTAGTCATGCTTGTGCGCGCCCCTGTGTGTAACAGACAGGAGGGTACGCGGGTTGTGCACACGCCTATGTAGACGCACTTATATGCGCCATTAAAATAACATGTAAACAACTGCGACATGACTTTAGACCAGGTTTGTGGTGGTTCTAGCGCAAGTGCTTTCTGCTGGCTCAAGATAGCAATACGCCAGAAAGAATCCTGGCCACTCCTCATCTTAAGACCAACACACCCAGTTCACTTGTAATGGGCGCAAGAATACATGGTAGTTAAAGGACGTGAACGCAAGGCGTTATTATGAACCATGCGCCGGGTGTAAGATAGCAAAGACACTTGCGTTTGGGTTAGTGCCGCTTACCGCCGGGTGTAAGATAGGGCCCGAAATAGGACACGAAAATGTATACCTTTTCGTGTCCTATTAATGGGTAAAAATTGAAAATTTACAACAGTCCAAGAAAGTCTGGCACATGAGTTTATGTTATGTATTACATGGATATATGAAGTACCACATACAAGTACAACTTTCCCATAAAGTAAACACAAGACACTTTGGTAAACAAATGAAAATCACTTAAAATAATCTCTCCAATATCATATTTTTACCTATATATATATACAGATCCTTTCCAAAAAATTAGAATATCATGGAAAAGTTGTTTTTTTTCCATAATTCCATTCAAAAAGTGAAACTTTCATAGATTATAGATTCATTACACACAAAGTGAAATATTTCTAGCCTTTATTTGTTTCATTTTTCATAATTTTGGCTTACAGTTACAGTTATTTCAGAGAATGAATGTTTTAGTGTCACACTATCATCTAATTTACTCAAAACACCTGTAAAGTTTATCTCAGTTTGGTTCAGTATGGGGAAGCCTGCAGACTTGACAATTGGCCAGAAGACCATCATTGACACCCTCCAGAATATGGGTAAGCCACAAAGGTCATCGCTAAGGAGGCTGGCTGTTCACAGAGTGCAGTGTCCAAGCATATCAATAGAAAGTTTAGTGGAAGGGAAAAATGTGGCAGGAGAAGGTGCACAAGCAAAAGAGATGACCGTAGGCTTCAGACGTATCTGGGACATGGGCTACAACTGTCGGATTCCTCGAGTCAAGCCACTCCACTCATTCTCAGAAATAAGTAAATGCTGATTTTCGACACACTATTCTAATTTCTTGAAATACTGTTTTGGGGGTTTTCTGGAGCTGTAAGCCAAAATTATGAAAAATGAAACAAATAAAGGCTAGAAATATTTAACTTTGTGTGTAATGAATCTATAATCTATGAAAGTTTCACTTTTTGAATGGAATTATAGAAAAAAAACAACTTTTCCATGATATTCAAATTTTTTGGAAAGGATCTGTATATATATATATATACGTATATATAGGCGATATTTGTGTCATTGATGATATGATGTGTCATTTCCCCTAACCAAACATTTAAAATAATTTGATTAAACATTGGGGCCGCCGCCGCTGCCCTCCCTCCCGCTCTGGTTGGAACAGTCCGCCACTGACACAGGAATCAGGACCCGCAATTTGAATTACATTAGCTAGATAGCTAGGATGTTATCTCAAGTAAACAGGCTAGCTATATGACTGCACCACATGTTTAATTTGCAAGTCAATGTACGTCTTCTCATTCCACATATTTTCATATATTTTCATCACCCACACTGGGGGGGCGGGGCAACAGAGGGGCAAACCATTTTCATAGGGGGGCAACTGCCACCCCCTGCCCCAGTGTAGAACCGCCACTTCTTAGGACCAGGCAGTAATGCACTCTAATTATTCTCTGCGCAGTCTGCCTGTGAAGTACACTTGATCGGTATGATACAGTGAGGCTTCCCTGAGCCAAAATGGAGGAAGTGGCCGGTGGGTTCTGAAGTGAAGTAAACACAATGGAAATGTGCAAGGCTGCAGGTGATGCTAACTCAATGTGACGGCTGAGAAGCTGTTTGGGAAAGTCAGGCTGCCAGAGATTCAAACACATCTAATGCAGAGCGACAGCATGCTTCTTTTAAGCAACAAGGTCCTTGGTTGTAAGAAGCAGAAGAAGACAAATTTATGCAGCCAGGAAAACGTGTTGCTAGGTGAGAATGTTTACTGATTAATCTTTCCTTCCACACTGCCATTTTGAGTTTTTGAATTTAAAAAAATGTATTTTACGTTTTTTGATGGTGTTCAAGTGCCTTGACTGTCAGTGGGGAAATCTCACATCTTCCGATTTAGACATCATTCCCTCACTCCTAATTAGATCTTTTTTTTGGTCTCCCCTGCAGTCAGCACAAGTTGTATTAACGATACCTGAGTGTAAATCTTTGCTTAAAGCTATAATACGGTGTACACCAAAAGTGTTAGGACAGTGACATATTTTTTGTTGTTTTGGCTCTGTACCCCAGCACATTGGATTTGAAATGGAACAGTGACTATGAGGTTAAAGTACAGACTTTCAGCTTTAATTTGAGGGTTTTACATCTATATCGGGTGAAAATAAGCCAGGAGAAAGAGTCTTAAGATATGGATTACAGTTTTAAACAGTAAATGAGAAGGAAGCATTAAAGCCAGAGTATCCCTTTGGTAACCCTTACACCAGCCACAAAATAGTGTCTATTTTTATTAGTACCATATTTAAACATTTTCAGTCAATTAGTGTTGTACTTTATCACCACTCTATAAATTACATATACACATATTCTGTGTCAGTAACAATAATCATCTTAAGTATGGCTGAAATTATGTCCTCTGGCATATTTATATCAATATAATAAAAGAAAAGTGTAAAACTGAGCTTTGACATCATTCTTGGAATATACGTAAGGGTAGTTATGGCATTTTCTGAAGTAGCAGTTGTTTGTTATTTCAGTAAATAGAGGCTATATGTCATCGTTGTTGTAGGGGAAAAAATCTTGTTTGTCTATTTTTTTTGTGACTTTGTTTTTCTAACATATATTGAAGTTTCATAACTTGAAAACATTACATGAGTAAACAATAAGGTTATGACGTTAAATGGAAAGAGTAATGCGATACCTTTACATGCAGTAGTGTTTGTGTGCTACATTGTATACTGCTGTCTACAGTAAAGTAAAAAAAGAAAGAAATTAAAATGTGTTGACAAACTGATGAGAGAACCACACAATAGTGTGTGTCACTGCAGGAGAGCTGACCTCCAGCAGTCCAAGCTCTGTGGGGGTGAAGGAGCCTTGGCTAATTCATAACAGCATGCAGAATCCATGCTGGATCTGACTGGAAAACTCCCCTTTTGCCATTCCAAAGATTAGAGCATTGTACAAGCAGCAACAATACAGACAGACAGACATAAACAGGGGTGCTTGTTGAATAGTAATTGGAAAGGGGATCGGCCTTTATTTATATTTTAATTTAGTTTTTTTGTTTTTCTAAAGATTGGATTTCCATGGAAATGGAACAGAAGAACATTTTCATTCCGATACAGAATGTCCAATTACTGTTAAGACACATACAGAGACATGAAAGACCTTGTAGAGGAACCAACAGCAAGGTCACCTGCAGTGCGTGATTTTGGGCCCTGTGAAAATATCTCACATTGGGTACCATTGAATATATACTGTACAGTATATATATATATATATACTGTATATATATATAAAAATGCAGTATGTAAGGGCTTATATAATTCACTGAGGTAAGGCTGAATGCAGCTGCGTTGCTGTATTGCTTTTGCTTCAGGAAAGAATAAAGCAGGATATACTAACAATAGAGCTTAGAGCAATTACCGTTGATCTGAGAGGCAGCATTGCTACAATTAATTTCAAACACGTTTTGCCACCATTAGGGAATATTTATAACTGTAACTGAATATAATTTAACCGTATTAACCTTCGGTACACCGTTGTTTTATTATTAATTATGCACTACATTGCTGATGTCATTCATGAACTATATTAATTCTGGTATGAAGTATAAAGTAACAGATTGGAATGTGATATAAAGCATCAAAGCATACAGATGGCCATATTTCACAGGCATGAACATCAACATGTTTATTTCTTCTTTTTTTGAGTCTCCAACAGCAGTTATTATTCTGACATGGTTATTAATTCCATCATTGTAAGACATTTGAATACCAATTGTTTTAAAAAAAACTATTTGCATGCATATACAACCTCATTTCCTCAGAATGCCCTGCTAGTGCAATCATATCCTTATGTAAAAGAAGCATTTGAACAATAGAACTTCTGCTTGGTATTCATCAATCATTTAAATTCCCAAGATTCACTTGCATTTTCCTACAACAGAGCAAAGACAGAAACCAGTGAGTCCAATCCCTACTCTTTCGGGAGTGCACCACTGAAAAGGTTTACAGGAAGGCTGCGATATTCACCGCGGATATCCACGTGATGGTTGAGCTGCTACATTTCTCTGTCTGCCATCCCCGGACATCTGCTTTTTGTCTGGCTAGCCCCAGGACCCGAACTGCATCAAAGCAGCATGGGGGCTCACAGTGGAGAGGGTGGTCTGCCCTGACACCTCACCTTTTCTGAGGGTCCTCCGGGAACATCGCTGGGGAAGCAGAGAGAGAGAGAGAGCTGGGTGGGGGGAGACAGAAAGAGCAAGGGAGAGAAAAAGAGGGAGAGAGAGGTGGGAGAGAGTGGCAGAGAGAGAGAGAGAGAGAGAGAGGTGTGGTGGGGGGTGGGGAGCGAGTGGTGGTGCAAGTTCACCTGGTAGCTGCCAGTTTCCTCTCTCAGTGTTTTTTCACTGTAGCGCCCTGGCCTGGAGAGCCACTGCAGTCCTGCAGACATGTTAGTGTGTATCAGGAGCAGAAGAGGCTGTGCTCTCTCTCTTCTACAGTCGTGAGGACTTTCATCTATATCATATATCCACACCTTCCATTTCCAGCATGCCAGGCCAGAGCTTACCCAGCATGCATTCATTTTAGCATATTTAATAACCCGCCCCCATGACCCTGAATTGGATATGTGGGTATAGACGACGGATGGATGGAAATCTACCATCACTTCAGTTGCACTTGTCAATCAATTCCTACACAGATGTTATCCCACAAATTGTAATTGCAGTCCAACATAACTTGACTGCTGTTAGAGGGAATCTTAATCATGATCTTTAACATCCCCTGTTGCCATAGAGATGTGCGTCACAGCTCTCGTTTACATCAGTCATGCCCCACCCTGACTGCTAAATTACCTTTCCTAACCAAGCCAACATGCCAAAGGCATTTTTTCTTGCGACTACTGCATAATGTACGTATGTACAGTGAGCACCATAATTCATTGGACAGTGACACATTTCTTTGTTATTTTGGTTCTGTACAAAAGACTCTTGATATATTCTTTTCTGGTACTCCTACAAGCGATACTATAACCTCTCTGCATTTGAATGGATCTCTATGGGAATTGGGGGGTGCGACTAGATTTAGCTGTAAATTACACTGGACCAGTAAAGAACACAGAACCAAAATAACTAAACAATGTGTCACTGTCCAATGAATTATAGTGCTCATTGTATAAATGAAATGAATACATTGGGGACCACTTAATGTCTCTGTTATACTTTTATACTACCTTTCCATTTCCAAAAGAGGAAAACCAGTGGAAAAAAACTGATGTATATATAAATGTCTTTCATTATCTGCAGAAAGCCTTCCATTCCAAAGTAAAAGTGAGGCTTTTTTTTTAATCAAAAAAAGCCTTGCTCTTGAGATTTTGCTATCAGAATGTGCATCATTCAGTGAGTCAGATATTACAGTACTAAATTTCTTTCTTTAGAATCTCATGTACCCCACAAAAAAGTGGGTGCTATTGAATCTTGCACAATCTAAATCCTCTTGTCTTCAGCAATGGGATGGTGTTTAATTCCTATGTGCAGATAAGTGCAAAGCTATTGGGACAGTGACACAATTTTTGTGGCTTTGGCTCTGTAATCCTATACATGTAAGGTGCAATCAAGATTATGTAACATGGAGTACACATTTAGCAGAAACAACAGTTGATGAACAGCAGCTGAAAGTGCATATCTGTTTTTCACTAATACTAGAGATTGCTATTGATTCTGAAAAGAATTTTCATTTATCGTTATTTTGTCTGCACATTTTCTTCAGTGCTATCAGACAAAGTGATTGAGCGTTGCCCTTTAAGAGATAACCCTTTCCCTGTATATTCATTTAAATTGTTTGTTTGTTTGTTTGTTTATTTATTTAATTTAAGGAAGCTTCTGGAGAAAACTGCAGAAACAGCTGTTTACCTCACAGGGCAGTTTGCTCTCAGATACGGGTTATGGAATATGTGTACCTTTTTTCACATGCTGCCTGCCTACTGTTTAATCTGATAGACTTCCTTTGAGCCGGAGGTGAAACAAACTTGTTTCACCGTGGCTCTCAGATGTTTCCGCCGGTAACGGTTTCTCTTTGAACTCTTTGTCAGATCGCTCCAGCAGGCCTCTGGTGTTTTTAGTCATCGAATCAAAGTTGCTGTAAAACTGTACTGTATTGATCCCCGCCCACCCGCCTCTTAAAATCCATGAGCCGGAGCGGTGTTCCACCCCGTCCTCCCGTGAACGGTCCATGGGCCGCGGCTCCGTTCGGACCCCCCGTCGGAGTATCGATCCGCCTCCTTCGCCTGCCTGACGTTAACATCTCTCTCCCTCTCCTCGGGGGCCTTTGTTTGGGATTACACAGCGGCAGGAAGCTCCATGCCACCGAAAGACTGTCTGTGGTTTGTACCCTCCCCTTCTACTACACCAGGGTTGGGCAAAGATGGGCGTATCCATTCCCGGATTTCATGCCAACTTCTGCTTTTAATTATTCAATTAGCCCAATCATTTAGTAATTGATATTCTGGCTGCGTTTGTTGACAATTCCACAAATGACAACTCAAGACTGTTCCTGTCTCCCAACATGAAACATCTTATTGTGGTCTACTCTATGGTTGAACCAGCATAAGTGCATATATTCAGCTAATAGCTAATTTGGCCAGTATAATTGGTGGCAATGAAAACTTGCATACACGTTGCACTGCAGTAATGGATTATGTAGTATATTTTCTATATATAGGCTATATAATATTTTGTATATATTGCTGTGACTTTCCAATTGAGGCAAGATGATGAACAGGAGAGGTGCAAGGTGAGGAGGGGGTGTGAGGTGGAGAATCATTAAGGTAAGGTGAAGTCAGGTGAGGAGTCGCGTTGGCTATTTGGATGGCTTTTTTAAGATGAAGATAAACAAAATAGTGAAGTTTGTGGGAACTCTACTCCGCCATGTTTTTTTATGTCAGCAGCTACTGTACTACTCATAGACTCCTAACACATGAACAGATTACTAAAGCAGTTGGCAGGTGCTTTACATTTGCAGCCACCCGCCGTCCTTGATGAAAACAGATGACAGAAAGTGACACTCCAGCTGTCACACATGCACGCACGCACGCACACACACACTGAGTCTCCACAGCAGGCCTGCCAGTACAGCCCAGAGGAATAAATTACACCAGAAGAATGTTAGCCCCAGAAATCACACCAAGGTCTCACTCCTCAGTGATAAACAGACAGAGCACCGACACAGCCCTGAAAATGGTGACCAAATAACAATCATCGTTTGAGCGGTGCTACCTTTAGGTCTTCAGCAACAGAGGATAAGTTATTTCCCTGTTACTTGTCGGGAGTGGTTTCAGGCAGCTATCAGCACAAAACAAGCTGCAAAACAAGTGCTAAACATGACCTCCGATGAGTCAATAAGCCAGCAGCTTATCTGGCCTTCATTCTCCCTCTCCCCTTTCCGCTATTGATTGGGATAATAATTATTTCACTTAATCTTCGGCTCGAGATATTCCACTTTACAACCCCCGACCTCACCTCACCCCCACATCCCCAAATACACACGCAAATACTAATTTATGTACTGGACCAATCAGCACCACCTCACACCACCCCCATCCTATCCCCGCACACACCACCCCCATCCTATCCCCGCACACACCCTCGAATACACACGTAAATGCGAAATTGTGTCCTGGACCACTCAACATCCCCAACCCCACCTACACCCTCCCCGACACATAATCAAACACACACACACACACACACACACACACACACACCCACATACACACACAAATATAAATGCATTTCCTGGCCCAATCAACACCCCCCCCCCCCCAACAACCTCACACTAGAGACCCATAAACCTTGTACCTTGTAATGGAACCATCGAGGCTTTTGTGGGTTCTGGACCATGCCGCATGAGGGGTAAATCAATAGCTGAACATTCACTATACCTGCACCGACTGCTCCATAAGCGGAACCTCTGACACTCTTGCACTTGCGTCCTCTCAGTGCCTCTGCTCCACAATATTTGCTTGCCGTCGCCGCAGAGTGTCACCATGAGGCGTGGCCGCTGCGTTTGTGGTAACCGGGCAACATCTGGGCACCGAGCCACACGTAGATAAGCCTACATCCCTCTCGCTTCTCTCGCCCCGGAAAAGCAAATTGATTCATTTGTGTAAAGAATTAAGGAAAGTGTGACGTTCTGCTGGTTTACTAAACAAGGTAGTTTGTTGGGTTGTTACTGAAATTAATTAAAGCTGGTACATAAAGATGTTTTTCTTTAAATGCTGTTAAAATTAATCCGGGACCTACATGTTTTTTTTTCACTAATCATTTGTTTTTGTTTTTTTTCAACATTTTGTTCTAATTTAAATTATATTATTGTATATTCTGACTTATTTAAACTATGCATGTGTTCTGTGGCAGCCACTCCCCATATATTCTATAATGAGCCTTGTAGCTTTCAGAGGAGGACGGCCTGACAGTGAAGACTACTCTGACAGGTTTGTCAGCTCACTGCGGAGTTTTAGCAGGTTGTAGAGGGGCCAGGTCCACTGGGAAGTGCTGAGAAGCCCTCCCTAGTCTCCTGGATGAGATGAAGTCATTAATGAATTCTGAACCCCCACTCCCTCCCTCCACCCCACACCCATCCTCGCCACCACCCAAAGAACACTTCCTCTGAAGTAGAGCCGTTCCAGGATTCCAGGGACTTAAGTGTAATCCTCGGACTGGGTGGGGATTTTGAGCTGGTGAACAGAGTGAGAACAAGTCTTGATGACTTTCTTACGAGGCTGTAGTCATGGAGATTGCTCCCTCACATTTTACTGAGAATTAAGCAAAATAAATAAAGAAAAACCTCCATGATGAACTTTCATGCTCATCTTTTATTATAAAGATGTGAGACAAGTATGCGCAAAGCTTATTGCAAAATTGAGAATGCGAGACCACATAAAACACATAAAGCACAAGTTATGTGGGAAACTTTACTTACAAGCTTTTATAAAACTTGATTGCCTGCCTTGACAGCTGTGCCATTTTAACTGCACCAGCACACAGAATTTATTTGTGCCAATTATGTCTGGATGCAATTAAC
Organism: Synaphobranchus kaupii; assembly: GCA_029718625.1. Classification (NCBI taxonomy): domain Eukaryota; kingdom Metazoa; phylum Chordata; class Actinopteri; order Anguilliformes; family Synaphobranchidae; genus Synaphobranchus; species Synaphobranchus kaupii. Next base: position 72,284,523 of record CM056380.1, on the reverse strand, counting down.
TTTATAGAGCAAACCCAACAATCGCTCACCAAAAAAGTGTTCGATAAGTGCAGCTCTAGCTCCTGCCACTTAAATACATAGCAACCATGCGGTTTGGCCATTCACTTCCCCTCAAAAGCCATACCATTATTGCAAAGACCATTTGCTATACATGGGTCTGATGACATTAGTTGCCATTAGTTTGAGTCAGATAATGCAACTGTAAAGGTTATGTTTACCTATTTACCTTTATATTCCAATAATTTTTAATTAGCCTTCAGGTAAACAGGGCTGTTCTTATGGCACCGCATTGTGCATGTTTCTGTTTTTATTCTGTTGTTTGAGGAATGTGCATCTCTGTGAGGTTAAAAGTAATTTATGTATTTATGTAATTGATGTAGCTATTTGTGGTGTATGTGTTTTGTTCCCATCAGTTTGAACACCACTGAAACCCCTGATAGTGAATCAGTTATTTTTCTTACTGAGAAGCAGTGTGCCTTCAGGACATGAAGTGATTAAAGGTGCAGCATGTTTCCATTTTAGGCATTTTGCAGACACTCACATCAGAGCAACTTGCATAGATTAATTTTTTTTTATTTTTTTTTTACATCAATTTATACACCTAGATATTTATTGAAACAATTCAGGTTAAGTACAACAGCAGTGCCATAGCTGCGAATTGAACCTCCCACCTCAGAGCTGCAAGCCCAGTTCCGTAACCACTATGCTTACACACTGCCTCCTTCCAGTGACATTATTTAGATGTAACCAGAGCAGCCAGATGCACCAAAGAAGCCTCATAATCATAATCATTCTATCTGCTGAGGACCACATCGTAAAGTTCTTATTCACATTTGGCTATTCTTCCATTTACTTCACACCTGTCACATATCTTTTTTTTATACCCACAGTCCCATCATTTCACATATATTCAGACATTGTTTCTACCTCTTTGTGAAAACTAATGAAGGGTATCAATCATTTGGAACAACCATATGCAAATTAACAGGAAGTCCTTCAGAATGGATGCTTTCCCTCTGTTGAGCATTGCGTTCATAAAACACCAGTAGCATTGCGTTCATGGAACACCGATAGCATTGCGTTCATAAAACACCAGTAGCATTACGTTCATAGAACACCGATAGCATTGCGTTCATAGAACACCGATAGCATTGCGTTCATAGAACACCGATAGCATTGCGTTCATAGAACACCGATAGCATTGGGTTCATAAAACAACAGTAGCATTGCGTTCATAGAACACCGATAGCATTGCGTTCATAGAACACCGATAGCATTGCGTTCATCGAACACAGATAGCATTGCGTTCATAGAACACCGATAGCACTGCGTTCATAGAACACCGATAGCATTGCGTTCATCGAACACCGATAGCATTGCGTTCATCGAACACCGACAGCATTGCGTTCATAGAACACCGATAGCATTGCGTTCATAGAACACCGATAGCATTGCGTTCAGAGAACACCGATAGCATTGCGTTCATAGAACACCGATAGCATTACGTTCATTGAACACCGATAGCATTGCGTTCATAGAACACCAGTAGCATTGCGTTCATAAAACACCAGAAGCATTGCATTAATCGAACACCGATAGTATTGCGTTCATAGAAAACCAGTAGCATTGCGTTCATAAAACACGAGAAGCATTGCGTTTATCGAACACCGATAGCATTGCGTTCATAGAACACCAGGAGCATTGTGTTCATAAAACACCAGTAGCATTTCATTCATAGAGCACCAGTAGCATTGCGTTCATAGTAGCATTGCATTCACAGAACACCAGTAGCATTGGGTTCATAGTTGCATTGTGTTTATAGTAGCATTGCATTTACAGAACACCAGTAGCATTGGGTTCATAGTAGCATTGCATTCACAGAACACCAGTAGCATTGGGTTCATAGTAGCATTGCATTCACAGAACACCAGTAGCATTGGGTTCATAGTAGCATTGCATTCATAGAGCACCAATAGCATTGCGTTCATAGTAGCATTGCATTCACAGAACACCAGTAGCATTGGGTGTATAGTAGCATTGCATTCACAGAACACCAGTAGCATTGGGTTCATAGTAGCATTGGGTTCATAGTAGCATTGCATTCATAGAGGACCAATAGCATTGCGTTCATAGTAGCATTGCATTCATAGAGCACCAATAGCATTGCGTTCATAGTAGCATTGCATTCACAGAACACCAGTAGCATTGGGTTCATAGTAGCATTGCATTCACAGAACACCAGTAGCATTGCGTTCATAGTAGCATTGGGTTCATAGTAGCATTGCATTCACAGAGGACCAATAGCATTGCGTTCATAGTAGCATTTCATTCACAGAAAACCTCTAGCATTGCGTTCATAGATCAAACCATCAATGCCAAACCATAGATCAGTGAAGCACCTCTCTCTGAAACAGACCGCCACCTGTGTGAAAGCATGCATCACTTCCTGCTTGGGGCCCAGGCCCAATACAGCAGCTCATTAAAATATTGCAGGAATTCTGGGTTACCTTCTGGAACCAAGCCATCTTTCCGCTCGCACAGAGAGAGCAAAACTTGTTCCTTGGATACTGGAGTGTTCTTTTTAAATCTACGCTAAGAATCACATTGTATATTATGAAGGTGATTCACACTCCACCAATTGCATACAAATGTGCATAGACAGACAGACACGGAGACACTACTGTAAATATATTGAAGTATGCATTTGACGATTCCTCTTCTGGTAAATTAATACAGCTCTGTAAAAAATTAAGAAACCACATCATATTTTCAGTTTCACAGTTTATGAGTATGTGTCTGTGTAAAATCTATTGATATTCTTTCATTAACTATTGACCACATTTGATTTTAATTCCAAACAAAAATATTCTCATTCAGAATGTTTATTTGCAGAAAATGACAACTGGTCAAAATACAAAAAATACAGTGTTCTTATACATTAAATAATGAAAACTAAACAAGTTTATACCCCTAAATAAACAATGAAAATAAAAATGCCTTCGCATAGGAAGGGTCCAACAAGCAATATTTGGTGGAGTAGCTGTGATTCTTCTTCAAAAAAATATACTTGAAAAAAGCTAGTCCTGAAATGTGGGCTAGTATTTTTCCAGTGTCTTTAAGAATCATGTAATAAAACAAATTCAACACCTTTATATGATCACTTCCTTTAAAATGGTCTTTCCCCCTGAGGCTCTGTGCTTCGTAGAAGCATCCTTCCAATGCAATGAAATTAAGATCAATCCACCACTGATTTCCACTCAAGGGTATGTACCTGTTTGTCTAGCACTATTATTTAGTATACCAAAATGTATTAAAATGCATATTTTGTGTGTCCAACAAATTACCATTATTTAATTTCCTGTTTAATGCTCACTTTTCAGGCTTATCTCATCTTCTTCCAAATATCATTGGTCAGCTTCAGGAAGAGGAAGGAAAAAAAGAGCCTGTGTATGCAGGTTCCCCATGCATTTCCCAAGACTGTATTCAGAGTCAGACACATCCCTAGTCCCCATTTAAATTTTCCTCTGATATTTAATTTAGGTAAATGGTGTCGGGGCTTTCATGCTGTAATGTGAGTTCACACTCGCATACACCAGAGTCCTCTGGAGAGGCGCTCGGAAATGAAATTATGCATGACTATCACGGCTCAGGACCTACTGTCCTCTTCAAGGAGCAGATTCTCAATTGGGCACCAAGATGGAAAGACTGGCTTTATACAGTCGTGTGTTTGCCCTATAGCGCTTTCATTTTATGCAATCCTATACATTTTTACGAGCTGTGAATTTAAATTGCATTCAGTATGAACTGCTTGGCCATATAGTAAGTCCAGGTATAGAGAGTGCAAATATGCCGGTTCCATTTTATTATTCCGATGACAATATGCGCTAATTATATTGTAAAGGTCAATAAAATAAAAAAATAATTAAATAAAATACCCCTGATTACAGCAGAAAGAAATTATGTGGGCTGTACAGTGGTGGGGTTTTAATTATCACAAACAGCTAATAAAGAAATGTAATTTGTTTCACTAATTCTGAATTAGTTTTCTATGTGTTAAGACAAAAACTTTTCTCTAGTTTCACCATTATGCTACACAGTAGTGCACTGGTAACCTGTGTGGCTTCACTGCACTAAATCTAAATACTGAACCAGACATTGTCAGCCCATGTCTGACTCTCACACACCCTCACACCTGTCATATCATGTAAAGCATACCTGAAACCAAGTGATCACAATACACTCCTCCGCTTTTAAAGGAAGCTGGAGTGACCCCCCAAAGCTACCGATTTCCCCATTGCTACAATATCGACAGATTCCCCATGGCCATCTCCAAAAATCACGTGTGACGTGAAACCTCAGAGACTGTCGATAATTGTGTGCGTATCAACTGATTTGCGCTTGACATGCCAAACATTTAAGACAGAAATCCTACTGGATGAAGGGTCAATCTCAGGCATTTTCTTCCATCCATTTGTCTCCCATTTAAGTTTTAAGTGTCTCTGACAGCCCCTTGACAGCATCTGTGCACCCACTTGTGTCAGGTTACTGTATTTCTCTCTGGGACACTATAGACTGAGTAACCCATGCTTCCAGTGAAGTGAAATTTCAGATCCTGCGGGGTTTTTTTTTTTTTTTTGCTCTGACAAAGGTCTCTGACCAAAGCAGATTGCTATACAGTATTAAGCAGATCAGCAAACATCTTAACGAGCATAAAATATATATTTGAATTATAAAAAATATGTAATGCTTTTGGTCACAGTTAGTACTCATGCTGCACTTTAACTATGCAATCTTTTAATCACTAGCCTGTTGTTTAGGTGCGTTAAGCCTCGTTAAGCAGATTTATGCACTGTATTAGGCAGATCAAAAAACTGCTGAATACCTGCTTTCCATTTGTACTAAAATGTACCTGCAAATAACTCCCTTTCGGGCTTAGTAAATAACTTTAGCCATGATAAAGGAATCTATTTGCTTGACCGCCTCCCACTATTTCGTGAAATAACGTAGGGATGCCCAATGTTTCATATTGATTCAGGCATATGCTACAAGGGACATTCAATAAACAAAATAGTTTCCTAAATATTTTCATCATTCAAGATACATTCCATAAAATTTTAATACTTTCTTTCTTCCTTGTCTCAGTAGGTTATACGGGATATTATAACTAGAATTTTAATGGTTGAAGGGTTAATAATATTCTGTAATTAAACGGATAAATCTTGGATTGTTGCAAGCTAACTTGCTGCTGTTTAATGGCTTAGAAATCTCCCTCTTGGGTTTGAAACTATAAAAACATTAACATTAACCTAACATGCACTGCTCATTAACATTGACCAAGCAGGCACTGCTCATTAACATTAACCAAACATGCACTGCTCATTAACATTGACCAAGCAGGCACTGCTCATTAACATTAACCAAACATGCACTGCTCATTAACATTGACCAAGCAGGCACTGCTCATTAACATTAACCTAACATGCACTGCTCATTAACATTAACCGAACATTCACTGCTCATTAACATTAACCTAACATGCACTGCTCATTAACGTTAACCGAACATTCACTGCTCATTAACGTAAACCGAACATTCACTGCTCATTAACGTTAACCGAACATTCACTGCTCATTAACGTTAACCGAACATTCACTGCTCATTAACGTTAACCGAACATGCACTGCTCATTATCGTTAACCGAACAGACACTGCTCATTAACATTAACCGAACAGACACTGCTCATTAACATTAACCGAACATTCACTGCTCATTAACATTAACCAAACATTCACTGCTCATTAACGTTAACCGAACAGTCACTGCTCATTAACATTAACCAAACATTCACTGCTCATTAACATTAACCTAACAGTCACTGCTCATTAACATTAACCGAACAGACACTGCTCATTAACCGAACAGTCACTGCTCATTAACATTAACGGAACATTCACTGCTCATTAACGTTAACCGGACATTCACTGCTCATTAACATTAACCAAACATTCACTGCTCATTAACGTTAACCGAACATTCACTGCTCATTAACGTTAACCGAACATTCACTGCTCATTAACGTTAACCGAACAGTCACTGCTCATTAACCTTAACCGAACAGTCACTGCTCATTAACATTAACCGAACATGCACTGCTCATTAACGTTAACCAAACAGTCACTGCTCATTAACGTTAAATGAACAGTCACTGCTCATTAACATTAACCGAACATGCACTGCTCATTAACATTAACCGAACAGACACTGCTCATTAACATTAACCAAACAGTCACTGCTCATTAACGTTAAATGAACAGTCACTGCTCATTAACATTAACCGAACATGCACTGCTCATTAACGTTAACCGAACAGACACTGCTCATTAACCGAACAGTCACTGCTCATTAACATTAACCGAACATTCACTGCTCATTAACGTTAACCGAACATTCACTGCTCGTTAACATTAACCAAACATTCACTGCTCATTAACATTAACCGAACAGACACTGCTCATTAACCGAACTGCTCATTAACATTAACCGAACATTCACTGCTCATTAACGTTAACCGAACATTCACTGCTCATTAACGTTAACCGAACATTCACTGCTCATTAACATTAACCAAACATTCACTGCTCATTAACGTTAACCGAACATTCACTGCTCATTAACGTTAACCGAACATTCACTGCTCATTAACATTAACCAAACATTCACTGCTCATTAACGTTAACCGAACAGTCACTGCTCATTAACGTTAACCGAACAGACACTGCTCATTAACGTTAACCGAACAGTCACTGCTCATTAACATTAACCAAACATTCACTGCTCATTAACGTTAACCGAACAGAAACTGCTCATTAACCGAACAGTCACTGCTCATTAACATTAACCGAACATTCACTGCTCATTAACGTTAACCGAACATTCATTGCTCATTAACATTAACCAAACATTCACTGCTCATTAACGTTAACCGAACAGTCACTGCTCATTAACATTAACCAAACATTCACTGCTCATTAACGTTAACCGAACAGAAACTGCTCATTAACCGAACAGTCACTGCTCATTAACATTAACCGAACATTCACTGCTCATTAACGTTAACCAAACATTCACTGCTCATTAACATTAACCAAACATTCACTGCTCATTAACGTTAACCGAACAGTCACTGCTCATTAACGTTAACCGAACAGTCACTGCTCATTAACATTAACCAAACATTCACTGCTCATTAACATTAATCTAACAGTCACTGCTCATTAACATTAACCGAACAGACACTGCTCATTAACCGAACAGTCACTGCTCATTAACATTAACGGAACATTCACTGCCTATTAACGTTAACCGGACATTCACTGCTCATTAACATTAACCAAACATTCACTGCTCATTAACGTTAACCGAACATTCAATGCTCATTAACGTTAACCGAACATTCACTGCTCATTAACGTTAACCGAACAGTCACTGCTCATTAACCTTAACCGAACAGTCACTGCTCATTAACATTAACCGAACATGCACTGCTCATTAACGTTAACCAAACAGTCACTGCTCATTAACGGAACAGTCACTGCTCATTAACATTAACGGAACATTCACTGCTTATTAACGTTAACCGGACATTCACTGCTCATTAACATTAATCAAACATTCACTGCTCATTAACGTTAACCGAACATTCACTGCTCATTAACGTTAACCGAACATTCACTGCTCATTAACGTTAACCGAACAGTCACTGCTCATTAACCTTAACCGAACAGTCACTGCTCATTAACATTAACCAAACATTCACTGCTCATTAACGTTAACCGAACAGAAACTGCTCATTAACCGAACAGTCACTGCTCATTAACATTAACCGAACATTCACTGCTCATTAACGTTAACCAAACATTCACTGCTCATTAACGTTAACCGAACATTCACTGCTCATTAACATTAATCAAACAGTCACTGCTCATTAACATTAACCAACCATTCACTGCTCATTAACGTTAACCGAACAGACACTGCTCATTAACCGAACAGTCACTGCTCATTAACATTAACCGAACATTCACTGCTCATTAACCAAACATTCACTGCTCATTAACGTTAACCGAACATTCACTGCTCATTAACATTAACCAAACATTCACTGCTCATTAACGTTAACCGAACATTCACTGCTCATTAACGTTAACCGAACATTCACTGCTCATTAACATTAACCAAACATTCACTGCTCATTAACGTTAACCGAACAGTCACTGCTCATTAACGTTAACCGAACAGACACTGCTCATTAACATTAACCAAACATTCACTGCTCATTAACGTTAACCGAACAGACACTGCTCATTAACCGAACAGTCACTGCTCATTAACGTTAACCGAACATTCACTGCTCATTAACGTTAACCGAACATTCACTGCTCATTAACATTAACCAAACATTCACTGCTCATTAACGTTAACCGAACAGACACTGCTCATTAACATTAACCAAACATTCACTGCTCATTAACGTTAACCGAACAGACACTGCTCATTAACCGAACAGTCACTGCTCATTAACGTTAACCGAACATTCACTGCTCATTAACATTAACCAAACATTCACTGCTCATTAACATTAACCGAACAGACACTGCTCATTAACCGAACAGTCGCTGCTCATTAACATTAACCGAACAGACACTGCTCATTAACATTAACCAAACATTCACTGCTCATTAACGTTAACCGAACATTCACTGCTCATTAACATTAACCAAACATTCACTGCTCATTAACATTAACCGAACAGACACTGCTCATTAACCGAACAGTCGCTGCTCATTAACATTAACCGAACAGACACTGCTCATTAACATTAACCAAACATTCACTGCTCATTAACGTTAACCGAACAGTCACTGCTCATTAACGTTAACCGAACAGTCACTGCTCATTAACATTAACCGAACAGACACTGCTCATTAACATTAACCGAACAGACACTTATCATTAACGTTAACTGAATATTCACTGCTCATTAACATTTACCAAACATTCACTGCTCATTAACGTTAACCGAACAGTCACTGCTCATTAACATTAACCGAACAGACACTGCTCATTAACGTTAACCGAACATTCACTGCTCATTAACGTTAACTGAACAGACACTGTTCATTAACATTAACCGAACATTCACTGCTCATTAACGTTAACCGAACAGACACTGCTCGTTAACATTACCCAAACAGACACTGCTTATTAACGTTAACTGAACATTCACTGCTCATTAACATTAACCGAACATTCACTGCTCATTAACGTTAACCGAACAGACACTGCTCATTGACATTAACTGAACATTCACTGCTCATTAACGTTGACTGAACATACACTGCTTATTAGCATTAACCGAACTGGCACTGCTCAGTTTGTGCATCACCAAATGATATCATTGGTAGCATCATTGCTCTATGGACTTTAGGACGGCTTCCAGTTGAAAAGTGTGGCATTTATTTTCTACTTCTATTTAAGCATAATATGATGGAACGGGATGGGATGGGATGACTTGTGTAGCTAAAACTGTGTGTGCAGTGCAGCAAAGTATTCCCTCAACTTTCTGGGTTGTGCAAACTTGATTGCAATCATAGTCGTCTTTTTTAAAATGCTTTTCCCTCAGATTATACACATGGGAGCACCTGGGTAATTTTACATTAATTACTGATTTAGTTCAGCAATTAGTGACTGAATGAGCAGCAATAGGCTGTAGATTCCTGGAGGACGGCACCCAGCCAGTGAAGCTTGGCTCCATTGAAACCCTAGACCAACATCAGAACAATTAAGCAGTCTGTCAAAGGTCATTCAATATATTGTGCTTTTAAGATGAAATGGTCCAAAAAATACAAGGCTAGCTCCAGGAAAATAATCAACCACTGGACTACTATATTTATAGATATTTTCATTTAAAAACATAAAGGGAAGCAAACACACAGGTTATACATGCCTACACTCATCATCATCAGGGGCCCTATCTTGGCGATCTTGGCGCTTAGTCTAAGCGCATGGCGCTAAGTCCATTTAGGGCGTGTCCAAGTCTACTTTTGCTATTTTAACGGCGTGTTTTTTGGGCGCTAAGCACGGCGCAAGGTGCAACTGGGCTGAACCTAGTCTCTTCATTAATTATAGGTGTGTCTTGGGCGTGACATGCAATAAACCAATCAAAATGTCATATCCCATTCCCTTTAAAAGCCTGCTTTTCCACCTTGGCGGATTGCTTTTGATGGCGAAACAGACATGCTCGTGCGTGTTTAGTGCGATCAAGGAATCGGCTATATGGATCAGTATCAGCAGCAGTAGTAGTATTATGAGTTCCCGGTAATTCCTGACAGTGCTGTTTACGAAATATATGCTGTTAAATTTTGTTAAAAGCACCTGCAACAGCTGAGAATAAGCGACCAATTGCTTCCTTCTCACCTTAGAAAACGCCAAATTAGCCTGCTTGTTTAACGAATTTCGTTTGATTATGCAATTAACTCATGTTCAAGCTTCATCCGAAGTTCATTAGGCTACCTGCATTCTAATTTTGATTAATAACATAACTAACGTTATTTTGCCTTAATGATGACACTAAATACAACAAATCTGTCAGGTTGGCAACCCATAGGTTCAGCATATTTTCCCTTGTTTTATAATGTCCTGCTTATGGAAACGTGACCAACCTGTTTAACTGGTAGCGTAATACTATTCACTTTCCCAGGAAGACCGTGAAAAGTGCGATGTACAGCAGGGGAAACAGACCTGCTCATGTAAAGCGAACATGCAGATAATGGAATTAAAATTAATTGTGTAACCTGCTGCAAATTTAGTTTCTAATTAGACGCTTAGTTCTCTTTAAAATCTTTTGTTCAAGTTATGGAATTACAGGTGAAATGAGCGGGGTTTTAATAAGCTGAGGATATGGAAACCTTGTCACTGTAATTTAAAAAAATATGAAGGACGAAGAATAGCTAAGGTTAGCCTACAATTCAGTTAACTTGATGACATTTATCCCTGTTTTTTAACCATAGTCTATCTAAAAAACATTATGCACAGCGAGTCCGCTGTAGCCTAGGCTATTTGAAAAACAATAAAAGCAATATTCACTGGACAAGGTTTTGAACTTTTTTCAGTCACAAACCATTCTATTTACTTACAGGCTGTATTCCTAGATAAACAGAGCTGTATTGTAATGACATCTGAAGCGCATTTTCAGAACGCAAATGTCCATCTATTGCAGTAGCTACGCGGGTTTTCCATTGAATGACAATTCACGCATTAGGTACAAATGACAATTCGCGTATTAGGCAGCTCCTTTTTAATGGATAGCCATTGTCCCGTACCATCGCACATCGCCTGGATGTTGATGGGAGTGGGCTGAGAGCAATGTAATGTGGCATCGTTTCCCTTCGCTGAGGGAAAGGTATGTGGACCTATGGAACCTTTTATTATTATGCATTTTTGATATAGCCTAGCCTACACAATAATAATATTTCACATTGTGATCTCGATATTTTAGTCATGCTTGTGCATGCCCCTGTGTGTAACAGACAGGAGGGTATGCGCGTTGTGCACACGCCTATGTAGACGCACTTATATGCACCGTTAAAATAACATGTAAACAACTGCGACATGACTTTAGACCAGGTTTGTAGTGGTTCTAGCGCAAGCGCTTTCTGCTGGCTCAAGATAGCAATACGCCAAAAAGAATCCTGGCCACTCCTCATCTTAAGACCAACACGCCCAGTTCACTTGTGATGGCGCAAGAATACATGCTAGTTTAAGGACATAAGCGTTAGGCGTTATTATGGACCTAGCGCCGGGTGTAAGATAGCAAAGACACTTGCGTTTGGGTTAGCGCCGCTTTGCGCCGGGTGTAAGATAGGGCCCCAGGAGTCTAAACATTCAGATCAGGTGAATGGGTCAATATGCAGGTAAACACAAATAATTTCACATTTTAACACATCTTTTTAAACAAATTAGGTGCAGCAATCAGTGCAATGGATATTTGCAAGTTCTTTAAATGCAATGTGAGTTAAGCATTCATTAGTTTGCACACAAATGTAATGAACATCAAAACAACACTAAAGAACACATGCTGGATTCATGTAAACAGCCCCAATATAGTGCTTTGCACTCTATTATTAATTTTAAATCCAGAACCCATAAAGCATTTTTAATAATGCATAATTAAAATGTCCACCATAAGATCAGCTGTGATGATTTCACTATTCATTTATTTATTTTAATGAATATTAACAGTCAGTCTTAACAGGTATCAACACAGACATGTACATGCATATGCTGTGTGTGTGTGTGTGTGTGTGTGTGTGTGTCTGTGTTTGTGTGTGTGCATGTGCATGTGTGTACATGTGCGTGCATGTGTACGTGCCCTTTTGTCTGTTTACAAGCTGAGGACTTGGCTGAATTCATCCCATCTCACATGATAAGGTTCTGCATCCCCGGGGACAGTGTTCATCTCACCTGTGCTGAAGCAACACAGAGGCCTGATATATTCTGGACAGGAGCAGACAGCAGCCCTGTCTAATGACCTGGCACATGGGAATATATGACATATACATGTACGTATATCCCCCAACAGATACTCATCAGTTCCTCAGCATCTCAGGAGAGGTTGAGACTTTTTTTTTCCCTTAAGATAAGAGCTGCTTATGCGGTTTAATAAGGCTATGGGCAAAACCCGTATCACCCCTGGTACAGCCTCACATCGTGGTGCAGCCTCCTCACCTCCATAACCTGAGTCACCTCAGTACAAATATGTTTTATTTACTAATTACGCTTTGATCTGCTTTTAGAATATAAGTTTAAGTCCTACAGAATTTATTTAGAGCCTGATAAGAGGCCAGGCTCGATTGTTCAGAGTTCATTGTGTGTGCGATTAGTGACCCTGCATAAGGAGAAACACAAAACCTTTTTTTCAGTTTCCACACAATTTCTTAACTGTGTTGAAGAATGTGTTGTTCCAAGACTTCTACCCGACACAAAATAAACCCCAAATGAATATCTCTCTCCCTGAAAATGGATCGTGGAACTTCCAGTGAATGCGTGCCATCCAAGGAGGAGATGGGAAGGCTGATCCCGACATCATGGCACACAGGCCCAGCGGAACGCCAGAACATCCATCAAGCTTCGGTGAGGAGAGCAAAGTTCACCGGGTCAAAATTCATCCTTGTACTCCCAGCAATCAGTCAATGGGAAGGAGTGGCTGTCAGCCTCTGACGCCACAGTTTGTGATGGTGAGAATCACCAGCTGTCAGAGCAGTCCTTGTCACAGACTTCAAATGAGGACTTTAAATGAGTTCCATGGGTGGCACATTTTTTTTGGCCCCCAATTGGCTGCAGTGATAACATATCATTAGTGTCCTGCTGAAGCAGTCCGTGTCATTGAGTTGCTTATCGTTTTTCACTCTGCAAGGTGAAACTCTTCATTCGAGCAGTTGGCAGTGGAAACCTGTACAAATTTAGGCTGGAGCAAAGGTTGCGTGCCCTGTTTCTCTGTGCATTTGCAGACTCAGCCACTGACATTGAACACAAAGTGTTTATAATGACCATGGAACTGGCGTTTTAAAATAAACAACTTCGATGCTTGATTTGCAGTGCTTGTTGAGCCTGAAGGGAAGTCAACACAAACGCGCTAACACTGTGAATTGAGTATGAAACCTTTCACTGAAGTGGTCTCTGCTAGAGTAGACATGCTTTACCTCCCTCTTATCAATACAGAAAGTTGGATACAAATTTATACCACTCTGTATATTAGAATGGGATTTACATAGACATTCCTGTAGAATGCATTGTGACATTTAGAGGCAGTAGAATAAAGAGTCTTGACAGCCGGTTGCATAGACAGTATATCCGTCGGAAGAGGCAAAGTGCTGCATTGTGACCCTCAAATGCCAACCTCTGACATAAAGACCATTCTTTTAATCAAATGATGTCGAAAGAGATTTGGAGGTTTGCTGAGTGCATTTCTCTGGCCCGCGAGCGGTTTCATTATTCAGCTGGTCAACACATTTTCCTTGCATTTTCAGCCAAGGCAGATATTATAAAGTAGTCTTTAATCTGAATCAGTCATGGATACATCACAACAAAAGCTTGGAAGGGTAGTTATGCTTAAGGGCCACCCAAAAGCACACATGTATTATCAATATAAGGCAAGTGTTTCAGGGCATTCAGTTGTGGTGGGCATCTTTGGCACATTAATCAAATTAAGGGGCGGGAATAAATTAAATACAGTTTGCAATTTCATGCATGGTGCTTTGTTGTGATCAATGCCTTGGACTGTGTTTCACACCAGACAGCCATGTAAACTGCTGTACAGATTCAGCATAAATTCAATTAGTTTATTCCCTTAATATTAACAACGAAATTAACCATGTATTTATTTTGAATTATTTACACAATATTTTTCACTTGTGGATTGTTGAACATAATGAAAAATGTATTGGCCAGTAACAACCAAATGATTTTTTTCAAGCTAAAGACAAAAGCTCATGGTAACCAACTGAATACTTCATTCCTTTGTTGGAAGGAAAACAGAAAATCTCCATAAAATCACTTTCCTATAATTACATATCAGATAATTACACACTGCATTTTATTGCATTGCATGTAGATAGTTTCATGTTAAGCCAGCTGATTTTATTTACTACTCTTATAGGCATTCTCAGGTCAGGGATTCAGTATCACTGAAGTCTAAAGCACTTATAAGCCAGCTTATGTGCACTGAACAGGCCTCTTGATCGTTTGTTGTCATGAATCTGTGATTACTACAAGTGCTTTAACTTATTACACTGCAAAAACCAAAAAATAAGTCTCTTAACAAGACTTCTTATATTCAGTCTTCACTATTTCTATTACTTTTTTTTCTAAATAAGACAAAATGATTACCAATGGGGTGAGATAGTTTTAAAGGGTAACTACACTCTAGTTCACTTTTATTTTCATTGTAAACGTGTTTGTATGCGTACTTTATAAACTTATTCATGCATTCCCTTATTTGAACAATTCTGAAATAATATTGTATATCATAAGAAACTGGTAGAAAAGCGTCTTTGTGCTGCCCCTAATGGTTGAAATTTCCTGATTGGTTAGACCCGCTACATTACTTTCTTTTCGCCTCCACGTTTTTAAACCAGAACAACGTGGCTGTACGTGATGGTTTTTGAAGCACTGACTCCAGCCTCAGTCCACTCCCTCTGCATCTCTGCCAAATTTTGGAATCATCTTTGCTTGACAATCCGCTGAAGCCTACGGTCATCTCTTTTGCTTGTGCACCTTCTCCTACCACATTTTTCCCTTCCACTAAACTTTCTATTGATATGCTTGGACACTGCACTCTGTGAACAGCCAGCCTCCTTAGCGATGACCTTTTGTGGCTTACCCATCTTCTGGAGGGTGTCAATGATGGTCTTCTGGCCAATTGTCAAGTCTGCAGTCTTCCCCATACTGAACCAAACTGAGATAAACTTTGCAGGTGTTTTGAGTAAATTAGATGATAGTGTGACACTCAGTCTAAAACATTCATTCTCTGAAATAACTGAAGTAAATGCTGATTTTCACTTTGTGTGTAATGAATCTATAATCTATGAAAGTTTAACTTTTTGAATGGAATTATAGAAAAAAAAAAACTTTTCCATGATATTCTAATTTTTTGGAAAGGATCTGTATGTATGTTCTCAACACTAGTTGGCACTCTTGCGAGGGTATACGTGCATATTAATGCATATTGCCGACATAACTGGTAACCCAATGTAAAGCTATATAAATTTATATTCATATATTCAGCACATTCATTGGTGCCTCCGAGTGAGGACTGTTATGATGGACATGCTTTAACTTTGTCCTCACTAGTACCAAATTCTTATGTAAACTACACTACACTACATACTCACTCACATGTTTCAAATGAATTTATCTTGGCTCAACGTAAGGGTTGTATTTTTCATGGCACACACTCAACGCTACACCAAAAGAAGATAAAAAAAATTAACACAGAACATCACTGAGACTGGCAAGACTTCCCACCTCAATGGAAATCATTTTAATCACATCTCATTCTTAAGTTCCTTCTGGAAAGATGAATTCAGCTGTTTTTCGTTTGATTTAGTACAAGCTCTTTTCGTCTCTCCATTCTTGGAGTCCATGGAAGATCTTCCGTTGAGCTGTTTCCTATTGTCTCAGCCTGTGTCCTACCTCAAGGCCACCTCATTCTGCTTGATTTGTATGCCCAGGTGTGTCATAAATTGCCTTGAGAGAGAACTTGAACAGTTATAAGACACTATATAAATCCTGGGTTTTATTGGTGTCGCCACTTTCATGCACAAGGAAACTGGAATCTTGGTTTGCTTTATTGTACCCGCCCCGAGGAACGCAGGCCCCGATGTCGCGCACACGTCATTGAGAAACGGACTCAAAGGCCGTGTTCACACGCGCATTCAGAATTCAAAGGGTAGCCCGATTTCCTCTTTGTGGAATTCTCTTAACATCACACCGTGCGCGGCTCACAGCGCAGGGAGATGCAGACAGCAGTTATGCTTCAAAGGGCAGATTACAATTCTAATGCTGGGCTGTGTGCCGCAGGCTGGAAGAGTCTGTTTTTATCACACAGTCAGCGCACTTCACACCAGCTCTGATGGGTATAGAAAAGAAAACCATAGCCTCAGTAGGAGAGTGGGCTCTGTAATCCTTTACCACAACCGCAGCCTCACTAGGACAGGGGGTTCTGTAATCCTTTACCTCAACCGCAGCCTCACTAGGACAGGGGGTTCTGTAATCCTTTACCTCAACCGCAGCAAAGCTCATTTAAGCCACATTAATTGCATTTTATATTAATTGCACTCAAGGAAAACAGTGCAGTTGAAAATGTCACCATCATCACGCGAGCCACCGCCAGTCATAATGCTGATTACCTTAGTTCTCATTTAAAAGAGGAAGTTAAACTTAGTTTATTACTAATAAATATAATAATAATAATGTTTGAATGTTATGCCCAGTAATATCTCTACCTGTGAGCATACTCTAACACTCTGCTCTGTGTGGCAGCCATCTTGGGTAGTTTTTTACCACCTCAACACCCAACAGCCAGCCCATCCGCTCTTTTCACATAATCTCAGCATATGCACCTGTACCTTCTCCATTACTGTGATCCAGTCTCCATACCCTGCTGATTATCCTCACAGCACAAGTGTCTACTTCAGTGTTTAAAATCCACAAGCTTGCCGTCTATAGCCTTGTCCATGTTATTCCCATCCAAGACAAAAAAAAAGAAGTTAAAGTGCAAAAGTCTTCTGACGCTAGAATGAAGCATTGTTCACCTGGATGCAAGTAAAGCCATTGTTCTGAAGATCTGTTTGTGTGGGGGAAAAATTATGTGCTCCTTAGTATTATTTAAAATAAATCTGCTCTTCTTGCAAACATGAGTGAGTCTCTTTTCATGGTCTTGACCTTTTAAGCAATTAAAGAACAGGACAAAAAATCTACCTGTAGAAAAAATAAAATCTATATGTAGTTTGCTCTTGTCACAAAGGTAAAAGTTTATTATATTCAAGTATTCAATATTCAAGCTGGTATAATTATGTTCAGGAAGAGAACTGCACAGCATTTGAGTCATTCAGATGCCATTTTTAAGATTCTGTAGATTAAGACCAACAGGGATTTCGATAATCGAGGATTATCCCTGGATGGCAAAAAGAAGAGAAGAAAGAGAAGGCGGCAATCACTTTTTTATTGTTTTTTTATTTTGTATAAAGGACTGGGTTATTTTTCCAGGGTTGGGATTTATGACCTGGCTTGAGTCCTGGACAGCTGCAGCACTAGTTTAATTGCTGTGAACCCCCCCTTACCCCTCCTCCCTTTCTGAAAGGGCCCCCCAGAATGCAGAAGTTCTCTGCACCAGAGTCTGGCCTCTGCAGCTTGATTTATTAAGATCGTTTGACCTGTTGAGGCAGTGATCTGCCAAAAGTCTGAGATTAAGTGCTCACATCCACGGTGATGGGGAGCCACACTGCTAATTTCCAATGATCTATGGCTGCAATCCAGATTTTCCTCCTGCGCCGGCAGGGGCCTGTGTGTGTGTGTGGTGGGAGGAACGAGGGAGCAGTGGGATCTCCATTTACCTCCTCCACGGTATTCTCATTAGCAAGATACACACATTTATACCTGGCAGAGGGAACTACTATCTAACACACTCTCAGGCATTTACTCGCCTCTCAAATTGGCCTCGATTCCATTTAATGGACAGCAGACATGTGCAGGCTGGCTGAGCATGGCTAAAGGAAGATACAGCTCTCTTTCATTGAGCCACCTTGAAAAAGGAAGGAAGGGAAGTTTTTTTGGCATTTAGGAGACTGCACATGAAACCTGATGTTTGCAGGTTCAAATTGTGTCCTTGAACTAGGTACTAAATTGGAATGTATTCTGTATATTACTCTATAAATATTCAGCTGTATGATGGAATAATATGTCACCCAGATAAGGGCCAGTACATATTAATGTAGGTTTTATAATACTGGCCTGCAGTGTTTTGTATCGTCAGCCTTGAAGCACAGAAAAAAAGAAAGAAAGAAAGATGGGTTTTATTTTGCCAGACAGAGTTACAGAGAAACATTCTGTTTAATAGCCCCTGTGTGTCAGCAACACAAAAACTGAAAAATTGCTCCAGTAAGTGACTCGGCCCAAATGACACCTCGACAGATCCTTGTTTACCGAGGCCAATTACCAGCACCACAGGGAATCATGTTATTAAGATCCCGTCTCCCCCAAGCAACTCTTTAATGCATCATTAGTCACTACAAGATGTTAACTTGCTGTTTCAGCAACTCTCAGAAACTTACCAAATGGAACGTTGTTTGAGTGATATAAACTATACGGGGGGTAAATCAAATCCAGTAGGGCCTGGAGTTCTGCGTGTTTAAGAATGAACTTTAAGAAGAGTGGACCTCCTGTCTGAGTATGTGAGTATTGGCTTCAAATAATTGGCTTCAATTAAGTAGGAAAGAAGTGAGTCTGTCTAAACCCCAGCTGACCCTGCGGGGATGCAGGGCTGTGAGGGTTCACCCCTAAGCCTCAGGTCTAACCTGTGTTATTTTAATTTTAAATTATCTTAACTTACAGATTATGTTAAAAATGTACTAATAAAAAAAATGCTAATTGATAAAAACTTTTGTAAATTTGCACAGTAGTGTATATTTGTACAGCGATTTAGATTATCGATACCCCCCATTCAACCATTCCATGACTACCATATTGGGATGGCAGGTATGCCATCCGCCAAGTTACGGCTTGGTGGGGCATGCCCCATACCTATACAGTACCGAGAGTTTGGCACTTTTCAGGGTTTCCTACAGAAGTAACCACAATGACCATAGACTCTTAGCCCTTAAAAACATTAACTACTGTATGTTCTGACCTCATGTAACCACACAGCATTCAGATTGGGATGGCAGGTATGCCATCCGCCAAGTTACTACAACTTCACACATCCACACAATAAAGCCCCAAACTTGGATTATTTTGCCGTTTTTCTCCTTCCTCTTCCGCTTCTTCTTTTTCTTCTTTTTCTTCCCATTTTCCTGCCAAACTGCTTGCCTCCGTCACGATGTCATCCAATGGGAAGAATTATTATTTGAGGGTATGGTCCGTATACCTGCTCATAAAGCTTATCGTCCAATAAAAACGCTTCATACTAATGTTTTTTAATGTTAATATAGCTAATGGCTTCATGCTTTCCAAGAAGCTACTGTGGTTTAGTGGTTAAAACTGCAGTCTCTCACACAATGGATTGTGGGTTTGAGCCCAGCAGGGCACATGTGTATTTTCCACAAAAACAATGTGCAACTGTTAAGTACTTTTCATTTCTTAGACTGTTATTGTTTTCACATTGACACATTACCGTATTTTTATTGCAAAGGCAAAAGAGGTTTACAATAGTAACTGTTCAATGTTTCACTTGTATTTCACTTGTACTTTATCACACCCTACCCAAACCGGACGCTCGCTTTTGTCTGTTTGGGGAGGGTGTTATGCTCTGCTCTTGTGGTCATGACTGACTGACTGTGGAAACCCCTTGCCTCGGCCAACATTTCTTTATTCATTAATTCCTTCACTTCAGCTCTGTTCACTTTATCCTTTTCACACATAACACAAGGTCACCATAAAATTAACTACTAGGAAAATTAAGAATTTACGACAATAGCCTACATTAAGAATTGAGGATAGCCTCTTTTAAGCTGCAAGCCTTTAAGCGATCGGATTTATAAACCGTCAATTCCCCAAACATATCTGATTCATGGTTAGTCACTTATAAATAGATAGCCTCCAAATGTGGCTCTAGTCTACGCTACTCTGCTGATAATGTAGCTTACTGCAAACACTTTTAATTATAATAATAATAATAATAAGAAGAAGAAGAAGAATCTCTGGTATGTACTTTCTTAGTAGTATCTACTGTTTTCTTTCTTTCTAAGATTCCTGGGAAATATGCGTTGTCCAATTAAGCTTGTTCGCCAACGTTACTTCCTGCTTCTCGTCAGGAAGCAGAAACAAGCTAGGCTACTACGAAGCGAATCAACATGCATTATAGCCTACATTCATTGCACTACAGAAAACTGAACTAAACCTAGCTGTCCGGTACCAAAACATTTCCCGCAGGTAACGTTCTACACTACCGGAAAAAAAACTCTGCTGTGCAGAAACTCACTAGCTCGCTCGCTAGCTCGTAGCCCACACATGGAAGGTTGGAGTTACGCATCCGGCAATCCAGTGTTGAATAGCCTAACTGCTGTGCTTATGAACTCACTAGCTCGCTTGCTAGCTCGTAGCCCACACATGGAAGGTTGGAGTTACACATCCGGCAATCCAGTGTTGAATAGCCTAACGTTAAATGTATTTCATAGAATACTAATAGCCCTATTTTAAAACTGTATTTCCATATTTTACTGATGCAAACTATTTAGGCTGTACTAGCTATTTAGGCTGTATGTCTTTCAGCTAGAATGTGTTTGCATCTAGCCCATTGTGCATGTATGTCTCCATGTAGACTTGGTTCATTAATTTACATGCTTCTTCATGATCCATAGCTCAGGTGGTGCTGTTCATTGTATTTCATTACACATTAAATACTGCTCATCTACAAACTCTTTTAATGTAATTGTGTGCTGTCTGTAATAGGATAACTGTTCTCATTCTTGTCAATAGAGGGCGTTATGATTAAGCAAATGTCTGCATACATTTCTTTGGAATGCATGTCTCTCTCCGTGTTTATCTTCATGCATTATTCATCATTAGTTAGCCATAAAAAATAAATGATATCAGATCAAAAACGTCTACGATGTAAAAAACGCCAAGTTACTCACGCATAGCCTACATAGCGCATAGTTCTTAATTCCAACTTGCAAAAACTAGGCCTGCCTTTAAAAGTCTTGATATCAAAATGTGGCAAGTTACAACTAACAATATTGCCTATCGTAGCTCACACTAAATAATCTAGCTCTATTTCAAAGCAATGCTATCCAAACTTTCCTAAATTATTTAATGCAACTTGGCCCTGTGTTTCTTCATCTTACCATCTCAAGAGAATGTGGTCAATGAAACTGTATGTGCCACATCAAACTGCAAAATTAAAATAATTTATAGTGGAAATACTCTGATTCAGATGTGTTGCACTTAGAAATTAAACAGAAAGATTATTGAACAAATGTTTGAACAATTGTCTGCATCCACTGCTTTGGGTCTATGAAAAGCACAGAATTAATAAAATGTATTATTATTATTATGTATTTATTGATTTATTTATTTGGATTTCTATCAAAACCTGTGTGGTCCTACAGAGCATAGATATCCTTGTGTTCACAAAATTCTGCAAATATCACAAATACTATTATGTTAAGAAAATTGGTACTATTACTTATTTGCCACCATCTGACCCACAAACATGTCTGGATAGGTTTGTAAAAATGCTTTATGTACGCTATTTTCTAGGTAAAAATATTACCAATTTTTATCTGCATTTATTTCTGGAGTGTAATTATTCATCAACTGTTAAAAACATTCTGTAAGGGGAGTGGCTGGGTCGGAGGACCAAGCGCGACCGTCAGGGATTCTAAAAGTGTAGGTACTAACACCTACACCACTAAAGCAGACAGATCTGCACTGGAAAGGGTAAACATAAACAGTGGGAAACAAAACCTCCCGGCGTAAGCCAAAAATAAAGCAACCCCAAACGAGGGCGAACTCGAGAAACGCGAGTAATCAATAACAAAATAATCTCACACTCTTTAACGAGTAAACAAATAACAAAAGAACCTAACGCTCCTTAACGAGGAGCGAATACAGGAGGACAGAAAAAACAAACAAAAGAAACACCCTGAAGAAATGGGCGAGAGAAGGGAGAGAAACTAAAGCCTGTTACCTACAGCTCTAAGTGAGAACGAGCTGAACAAAAGGCAACAGGTAGGAGAGTATAACGGATGAAGATAGAAAGAAAAGGAAAAACCAAAATAAATCTTTCTTCTAAATCTAATAGGACTTGCTGCGTCTCCTATTCGTGCGAACCAGAATAGCAGCGAACGAATCTAATACCTTTACCGACCTCCTTGTCAATATAACAACGACAACATGGAAGCGTCGAAAATGCGGAAGTCCTGGCTATTTATAACCGGCAGGAAATCCAAAACAGGTGAAAGAAATAATTGCCGGGCGAGATTCAAACAACGAAACGGAGGCGGAAAAAATCCGATAGAGCGTTCAAAAGACGCCAAAAGAAAAACCGAACGCAGAAACAACAGCGGCTGCCAGAAACCATGACACATTCATTGAAATCATATGTTGTTCCATGAGGCACAATCTCTTCACATGCAAAGATGAAGAAACACAGGGCCAAGTTGCATTAAATAATTTAGGAAAGTTTGGATAGCATTGCTTTGGAATATAGCTAGTTTATTTAGTGTGAGCTATGATAGGCAATATTGTTAGTTGTAACTTGGCCACATTTTCATATCAAGACTTAAAGGCAGGCCTAGTTTTTGCAAGTTGGAATTAAGAACTTATGGACAGCGCTATGTAGGCTATGCGTGAGTAACTTGGCTTTTCTTACGTCGTAGACGTTTTTGATCTGATGGTATATTTACAATGAGCATATGTGCAATTTGTCAATATACAGTATTTCACATTCAAGAGGTAGTTTTTTTTATTTCAACAGCTAACCTAACAGTTTCAATTTCAGCCACAAAAGTAATCACAATCATTAATTCCGCATGCTCTCACTCAAGCAAAAATATTTTCATGTATCCTTTTTAAGTGACAAAACAAGTGCGAGACATAGGCTTAGACACCAGCTTAGTGTGTTTCGCATCTCTTTACAGCATTCAAAATACATAGGCGGCAGTGTAGTATAACGGTTAAGGAACTGGAGGATAACGGTTAAGGAACGGTTAAGGATTCCCAGGTAGGACACTGCCGTTGTACCCTTGAGCAAGGTACTTAACCTGAATCGCTTCAGTATATATCCAGCTGTATAAATGGATAAATGTAATAAGAAGTTGTGTAAGTCGCTCTGGATAAGAGCGTCTGCTAAATGCCTATAATGTAATCAAACTAACTGGAACCATATGAACAAGTGGCAAAAGTAGAAGAAAGAAAAACCTAAAAAAAAACTAAAAACCAAAATACATAAGAACATACATGTATGCACATTCATCTATAAACATGTTTTATAATTACGTGATGTCAGCCTCATTTCACAGAATGAATACAATGAAACAAATGTTCCAATGTATTACCTTGGAATACTTGATTGGCTGATAACCAGTCATATCTGTCATGTGTATCATGCATAAATATCTCACTTCTAAGCTCTACATCAGGGGTGCACAACAAGGGTTAATCCATTTCAGGATTGTGCGCCAACTTTTGTTCTTAATTATTTAGTTAGCTCAATCATATCTTCATCTGACATTTGAATAAGCACCGGCTACAAGTGTATCCTAAAGATTGTACTGTGCTCAAGTACAGGAGTGAACCAGCGCAGTTTATAGAGCTGTCAGAAAACTAAAAGTAAGGTAATTGTTTGGAACAAAAACCAGTACACATATAGGCCCCCAGGACCAAAGTTGTGCACCTCTGCTCTACACACTCTACACACACTGGCTGCATAAACAAGGATCAACATTACTTTTTTGCCAGAACTACTTCTCATTAAACAAAACAGGATTCCAAAATCAATTATAAACTGATACTGCAGCAATATGTTAACCAACGGAAGTCCAGATCATCAATCAGGAAAGCATGAACTGGACTCGTTTGGCTACATCAAAGGATTGCAATTATGGAACTGGCTTCAAACCCACCCAGAACAAGCTAGTCGGCAAACATATTATGCATTTGATATGCAAACTGCAATATAGAGATGAATATGGCGTGCAATTGTCATTACAAGTTGTCTACTACTTTGTAATTATTATTACAATTATTCCAACTCAGATCCCATTTTGTTGTGCTCACATTAACTGGTGACATTGCAAATGTTGAGCAAAAAAGAGAATTGCTCACCTTATATTAATTGCAACATTACTGTTTGTTCCATCTCTCTGCCATCAGATCATATTTCTCTCAGACCCCACTTGTTGCTATGGTTTCGCAGAGCTGAAGTTTTTCAGTTCTAATGTGAATGCACAGACAACATTCTAATATCTTCATAGAATGATGAGGCCTCAGTCTACGCTGTATTGATACCATGTTATCGATGCAGTTAGGATGGGTAAAATAAATGTTAATTTCATTGTCAGAAACACATTAAGCAAAGCATTATTTTCTTTAATTTGTCTCCTGCTTATGAGCATCCAGTGAATTGATCTCTTATGCAATAATTTGTTCCCAAACTGTAAACACGGAATTTTTTGGGTCACAAAACATGAAATAAAATAATTGGAATCATGAAAAAGATAACACAAGTTAATGATTGTGGTTTTGACGATATAGAACTGCACACTGAACAACTTGAATCATTTCCTCCCATACTTGAGAACAAACTAATTAAGTTAGTTTCTTCTTCTAAATCATCCACCTGTCTTCTAGACCCCGTACTCACAAACTTACTGAAGGAGATATTGCCTATGCTCATCAAACCAATTCTTCACTTAATTAACTCATCATTGTTATCGGGCCATGTTCCTACATCCTTTAAATTGGCAGAAATCAAGCCACTACTTAAGAAACCAAATTTGGATCCCACTGTCCTGGCTAATTTCAAACCTCCCATTTTTATCAAAGATTCTTGAGAAATGCGTAGTGCAACAGCTTAATTTTTACACACTAATAACGTGTATGAGAGGTTTCAATCTGGGTTTAGGAAGCACCATAGCACGGAGACTGCCCTTGCCCTAGTAATGAATGACTTGTTCCTCTCTCTGGATTGTGGCTGTATTTTTATTCTTGTTTTACTTGACCTGAGCGCTGCCTTTGATACTATAGACCATCATATTCTCCTCCGTAGGCTAGAAAATTTAGTTGGTCTCACCGGGCATGCTCTTATGTGGTTTAAATCTTATCTCTATAATAGATCCCAGTTTGTTAGGGTAAACAATCAGTCCTCTGATTTTTCTAGGGTGAACTTTGGAGTACCACAAGGATCGGCTTTGGGTCCTTTGTTTTTTTCTCTGTACATGCTCCCTCTTGGGAACATTATAAGCAGACATGGTGTTAACTACCACTGCTACGCAGATGACACACAACTTTATATATCAGTTAAGCCAGGTGAAGTTGACCAGTTATCTAAACTTGAGACCTGTCTTAAAGATGTAAAGGCCTGGATGACCCAAAATGTCCTCTTATTGAACTCAGATAAGACTGCGATATTAGTATTAGGTCCCAAATATCTTCGAGATAAATTCTCAGAGTTTTCCTTAAATTTAGATTGCTTCTCTGTCTCTGCCAACAAGGTTGTTAAAAACCTTGGTGTAACTATTGATTCAGAGCTCTCCTTTCAGCCCCATATAAACAAGAATGGCCTTCTTCCACCTGCGCAATATATCTAAATTAAGGAAGGTGTTGTCCTTTGAGGATGCTGAAAAAATGGTTCATGCTTTTGTAACCTCTCGACTAGATTACTGTAATGCTTTATTGTCTGGTTGCACTGGTTCAGCCCTGAATCGTCTCCAACTTGTACAGAATGCTTCTGCGATGGTTCTTACTAGAACCAAGAAATGGGAGCATATCAGCCCGGTGCTCAAAACTCTTCATTGGCTGCCTGTCAAATTCAGAATTGACTACAAGATTTAACTTTTAGCGTTTAAAGCTTTAAATGGTTTGGCTCCAGAATATCTTACTGACTTAGTCATTCCTTACTATTTTTTATTTATTTTTTTATTTAACCTTTATTTATTCAGGAGATACCTCTTGAGATTAAAAATCTAATTTCCAAGAGTGTCCTGACCAGTGTAGCACAGTGGTTAAGGAACTGGGCTTGTAACCGAAAGGTTGCAGGTTCGATTCCCAGGTACGACACTGCCATTGTACCCTTGAGCAAGGTACTTCACCTGAATTGCTTCAGTATATATCCAGCTGCATAAATGGATACTATGTATAAATGCAAATGCTGTGTAAGTCGCTCTGGATAAGAGTGTCTGCTAAATGCCTGTAATGTAATGTAAAAGAAAGATTATTATTAAATTAATAGTCAAATGCACCTAAATAACAGGTAATAGACATCATCAAAAACATAAGCAGGTCAAGGAAGCTGCCTCCATATCTCTAACAAACCTTTTAAAAACATTTAGTGAGACACGTGTTTCCATTTCTATTTTATTTTATTTTATTTTTTTGCAGGGAGTTCCAGGTTGACGGAGTAAAGTAACTGAAAGCTTTTTTACCTGCTTCTGTCCGTACTAAGGGGACAGATAACAGCATGAGATCCTGAGATTATCCACCTGGAGAATATCCACCTGCATTAGTCCTACTAAGATATGAACATAAGTAGGGGGGCAAAAGGCCAAGGATCGCCTTATAAATAAAAATATGCCAGTGGCTGAGTCTGCGTGTGGCTAGAGCAGGCCAACCAACCCTGTCATATATGGTGCAGTGACGTGTAAGAGCCTTAGAGTTAGTTATGAATCGTAATGCACCATGGTACTTACTATCCTCCTAGATTACTGCTCTCAAAATGCTGGCTATTTGAAAATTCCTACTATTTCTAAAATTACAATGGGTGGCAGAGCCTTCTCTTACAGAGCTCCTTTCTTGGGATGTTCGGGCTTCAGACACACTTTCTGTCTTTAAGTGTAGGCTAAAAACTTACCTCTTTACCTCTAGAGTAATTTTATTGATCCCTCATTACAGTCTATTACCATCCATTCCACCTTTAGTTTAAACCAGGCTGGCCAGCGAAGGATGGGCACCCCTTCTCTAGCCAGGCTCCTTCCGAGATTTCTTCCCATTGGGGAGATTTTTCTCGCCATTGTTGAGTGTTTTTTCTTCCCACCGGGGAGGTTTTTTACTTGTTTTGCTGGTTGGGGGTTAAGGCCTGTTTTTTTGCTCAATTTTCCTTCTGTTTCTCTGTGCAGCGTCTTTGTGACAGTTCTCTGTAAAAAGCGCTATACAAATAAAATTGAATTGAATTGAACTGAAAAGATTATTTTGAAAAGAGATTCTTCTGAAAAGAAAATTATTTTCTTTTTAAATGCAGTTTCTTTAGAGGTGATTTTGTTCCTCATTTGCTGATTATTGTGCTCATTTCTTATCTTGTCATTTGCAGGTGGCATGTGGCAGTTGCTTCGGGGGTAGAGCGGGTGGGCAATTCCGCCAAAGTGAGAATCCTTTCACCACATAGCCTTGGGTCTCTGAATATGAAAACAAAAACAGCACAGCTGTGTATTAGTGGATATCTGAATTATTATTATTATTATAATTATTATTATACAGTGCTTTATATGAATTGAAGCTTTGGGAGCAACATTGGTTTGCTCCTGTGGGACCCAGCATGTATATTATATTACAACATCATTATCTCAGCTCATCACTAATGCATTTAAAGGCTTCTTTGAACTCCATACAATTCAGCTGAAAAGCACAGCAAGTATATTTAGAGGTGGGTAAAACTGCACGCGAATGCACACATGTAAGGTCATTTGAATGATAAACTGAATCTTAAATTTAAGATTTTACTTTCAAAATACAGAACCCCATTATATAGCCAAAGTAATTAGGCAATTTTTGTAATTAAATTGTCATGGTTATTAGCAGCCTTTGCTGTTTCACCATTTGGTTTTCCTTTTGGCGTCGTCGGGAAGCTCTATCAGATTTTTTCCGCCTCGGTCCCGGTGTTTGTATCTCGCCCGGAAATTATTCCGTATACCTGTTTTGGGTT
Source organism: Synaphobranchus kaupii (assembly GCA_029718625.1). Classification (NCBI taxonomy): domain Eukaryota; kingdom Metazoa; phylum Chordata; class Actinopteri; order Anguilliformes; family Synaphobranchidae; genus Synaphobranchus; species Synaphobranchus kaupii. Next base: position 72,256,108 of record CM056380.1, on the reverse strand, counting down.
TCCTGCCGGTTATAAATAGCCCAGGACTTCCGCATTCCTGCACTTCGATATTGTCTTTGCTATGTTGACAACGAAATAGGTAAGAAATAGGAAATTTGGTCGCTGCATTTCTGGTTCGTACGAATAGGAAATGCAGCAAGTCCGGTTAAAGAAATTAGGATTAGATTGGTTTTCTCTTTTCTTTCCAATCGTTTTCATTATCCTTATTCTTTTTACATGTTAACCTTTGTTTTCAAGCTCTTTTGCCTATAGAGCTTTGGATAAACAGGTTTTCTTTTCTGTTCCTTCGTTCACTCGTTTTTTCGAGTTTTTGCTTTGTTTCTCTAACCTGCTGTTGCGCCTAATGTTTTAGTGCGTGAGGTTCTTTTGTTATTTATTCTCGTTGTTTATCGAGATACGCCTCCGTTTTTGAGGTTCCTTTGTTTTGCCTTGTGCTAGGGAGGTTTTTCTCCCGATCCTGTGTTGTCTCCGTCCTGGTGCGGCTACTTCCGCTTTTGTGGCGTATCTTTCTAGATACGCTTTTAGAAATCATTATCGCTAACGTTTGGTTCTCCCAACCTTACACTCCCCCTCACATAAATGTCCCCTCTGTTAAAATTTAATAAATGAATAAAATTGAAACAGAAGTTTTCAGAAGTGATCATTTGTAGCCAAAAAGGCATAAGCTGGGACAAAGTTCACACTGAAAATATTTTTACTTATTAATTTTTTAAACTGGGTTGTGCTCTGGTCTCCAAAAGAGATAGACATCTGCACGACCATATTTCCAACAGGGGCAGATTTACAGGATTATTCTCTTATGATAGTAATAAAATATTCTGAAGACCAGCTGATGATGGATTCAGATTCACATAATGTCCTGTCAGTTTTATAAAGACTGTGTGTAAGGTTAATGCCATCTATACTGTATACTGCTAATACTCCTGTGGTTTAAGCATACTGTGAAAATCCTGCAAATTGAGTATGCTGTTCCTTCCAGTACCACATCCTGCAAATTGAGTATGCTGTTCCTTCCAGTACCACACCTTTGCTTGTAATCAAAACATTTAGCCTCCCATACAAGTGTGTATTTTTCATATCTTTGCATCTTTGGGAATTGTCCACTTTGCCCATCTGATGAGGCAGATAATAAAAAACCTAAATTGTCAGTTTTGCATAAAATGGAACACTGCCTTTACCATATTTTACCAGTGGACTTTGTTGAGGGAGACCATATAAACTCAATGGTCTACCTGAACAGATGTGCCATTGGACAATGTGACTGAATAGTAGGGATTAAAATAAATCACATAAAGACTTTCATTTACTTCCTCTTGCCTCCAATATGGGAAATTTAAAATGAAAAATAAAATAAAATTGGCCTGGACCCCAGGGCTTTAGTAACCACATTACCTTACAGACTCATGCCACATTTGAATCCTGATGATCACAATGTCAGGCAGCCACAGCTTTATCTTCAGGATCAAATGTTATCATTGAATCTAATATGTAGACTATAATAAGATTAATAAGATAAATAAGATAAAATGATATGTATGTTCTGGAGCATCAAAATAAAATAACATTGATCACCACAATTACACAAAGGTCTGAGAATTATAATATTCTGCCAGATGGACGAAAATGGAAGTTTTCTGTACGAAAAAGGCCATGACAGCAGTGTGGAGAAACTGCATGGTAGGCGTATGTCGGAATTGTCCGGAAAGTGGGTGTTGGAGGATTTATGTGGGAAATGAATGTTTGCAGCCTTTAAAATCTATATTAGGATTGGAAGCTCCTCCGCATTCTGTCATACTCCACAGTGAAAAAATTACCTCCCCCGTCTGCCCATCAATTAATAAGGTCCCCTCAGCCTGCTTCTGCCTTTCTGACCATCTGTTCATGTTCGAAGTTCGCAGAAAAAGGAATCCAATTTCCAAGCTTATGATCGTCTGCCAGGCAAACACAGTGTACATTTGTTCTGGTTATGCATCTGAACAAGCTGAACTCATATCTTTGCATGCCAGAAGAAAGGTTTAGGGGCCAGGCTGTGCAGCATCAGTTTAATGATACGCTTCAAATCGAAGAAGTGAATTAGAAACATGTGTCTCATGGCAGCTTATATCCAGTCATTTGCGATCCTTCATTTAAAAAGGTAAAATGTATAATTAAAAATTGTTTTAAAAATCTAAATGGAAAGCTCATAAGTACAACAGATAAAGAATAAAAATGAGGCAATAGTCTACCATAAGAGTTGCAAGCACCAAGCATTTGAATTATCCCAGCACAGCCCTTGAATGGCCAGGTTTTCAAAGGTGTAAAGTTCTGCCTGAACAGAAACTAAATTAAAGAAAGGAAATCTTTTAGTATCAATATTAAATATTGAAGGAAACAATAATAGATTCACTCAAAAGATGAAATATTTTTCAAAGCAGAAACCAGCTTTGTTGAGGCTAATGAGAACTCTAGACATTTTAAGGCAAGTCTCACTTGGCCAAGGTGAATCCTAAGAATCAAAACGAATGCACCTAAGAATCAACAGTAATGCGCTTCAAATAAAGACAAACCAGAATAAAACAAGCGATGCTGTTCTTGGTTCATTTGAACATCATTGTCTTTTATTGATCAACAAGTACACAAGCAAGTGTCTGGAGATCTGTGCTTTCCGCCATGAACTGGGAGCTGAGCTTCTAAGTCACAGGTTGTAAGTCCCAGGTAGAATTCTACAGTTGTTCCCTGGAGGAAAGTTAACTGGAATTTATTTAGTAAATATCCAGATGTATAAATACATTTAATGTAAAGAATGTGTTCTGTAATTTGCTCTGGATAAAAGCATATGGGAAGCTCCACAATCATAGAACGAAAATTCCCTCAAGAAATTAATAGAATGGTCTATTGGTAAATGTTTTCCACAAACAGAAAAACAACAGCTGGGGGACAGGCACTGCTGCTGTCCGCGGTCCTGTTGGAGAGTACAGCAATCCTGTTGGAGAGTAGCAATCCTGTCTGCTCCTCCTCCCTCTTCTCCCAGCATCGCACCATAAAACATACTTACATTTCCTGAAAGAGACATTGTTTTCACAACTTTTATATTAAATTTACAAGCTGTGTAAATACAGGGATAAATAACGTCCCTTCAGCATGGCTCTGTCTCTCGTCATCTGTGTGTGCATGGATTTTTATTTTCATTAAACATGGCTGATATTATATGATTGAACAAGGGTCACTTTGCAAACTGCTGACAGAGGCTTCAGATCATCAAAAGGACATCTGCATGGTTCTGTACCTCAATTGGGCAGGGAGAAGAAGGGATGGTGTACAGACTTCCATGCATCAATTTATTCAGATCTTTTATTCACCTTGTTTCTTTGGCCTTATTTGTATGTAAGGACGAAACATCAGGAAGCATTACTGTCAATCCAAGAAAAGCATCAATCATGCATGTTGAGGAAAGTGTACAGGAATCCTCCAACAGGAAAAGCTTTCAAACATGTTTTAAATAGTTGTATTAACAATGTTATTAAAATATTAAAATATAGATAATATTTTTTACACTGAACTACTTGCTGTGCTAAAATAGAAGCAAGGGAATAGAAGCGACCGTGCTCCATAATCCAAGCAGCATAATCACGTTAGTTACAAATGCTTATGAATAAAAGCCAATAACCCTCAATCAATCAAATTAAAGGGACTGAAAAGGCTATTTTCATACAAACAATAACCAACCCTTGAGATGTTTGTTTCTATGTGACTATAAATACACATAGTAGATTCTGTTTGACAGGCATGAAAGTGAAGATTCTTTCCCCATTATAAACCTTCTTGGATCAGACAAAACACCACTGTGTGGACCTTAGACATTAATTGGCACTTGAATCCATGAATACTATGATAATCACATCCTCTTGTGATGGGGATTTAGAAAGCAAAGAGAAATGTGTGGGCAACAGGAGTTGTGCACGGCTGGAATACCATTATTGTATTGACAGCTAAACAATTTTAATTTTTCATAACTGCCTTCTTCAAAGCATGTCGTATGCCACCTGGCTGGAGGAAAGTGAAAGTCATTAATCTCATCATGTTTCAGTAATTAAAGGAGCTAAACACAATTTGAATGTGCCAAAGAATCCAAGTCGAAGTGTCCAGCAGGGTGTCCATTTGCTTTTTGCTGTATGCCCAAGGGTTGTAGATGTGTAGCACAGAGCACTGTGGACTTGCACCATTTAAATCATTAAGATTTTAAAGCATTTAAATTAGCCAGATAACAATGCAATCATTCTCCATTGCAAGCTATGAAATCTGCTAGTGTATGATAATGAATTTCAAGAACAAGCTAGCCAGTATAATGTACTATAGACAGATGGGCTCAGCTTGGGGCTGTTGCCAGGATCAGCATGTAACATTACAGTTTATTAAAGAAAAACTGTAAATTGAAAATATATTTGTAGAAAAAATCTTACACTTTGACTTGTAATATTACAGGGTACGACACTTAATTAACAGATTTTCATTAGAAACAGATTGTTCAGCTTGACAGGGCAGATGCAGCTGAAACTCAAGGTTCTGAATCATTTCCAAAGGACAAATCTACAGCATGAGAGCTTAACGCACCCGCCTGTGATTATGTAACTTCTAGCGGGATGGGATGGGATGTTTAAATATCCAGTGACCACCAGAAATCCACTGCCACACCCAAAAATTTAATCTGAGTGCCATTTGATGCAACCCAACAAGGGCTTATTTTTACTAAGAACTATTGCATGTGCAAAACCTTTTAGTACACTCAAAATTAATAACACAACTAATGATTGTTTATTGGTTTTGCGTGTGCTAAAAGGTGTTGCACATGCTAAAGGTCTTAGTAAATCAGGCCCAAATGAGAAAATGACATAAACCTATAAATAAAGGAAATTGACTTGGCTCTGAATGTGGGGTAGATGGGATAGCACATCCACTATCATACTTACATGAAATATATACAGATGACTAGGTCCACAAGGCAGAAGTGGGAATAAATACAAAAACATATTAATGATACATGTTAGTACATCTCAAAAGAAGCCAAAATTGAATAAAGGAAATAACCTGCCACTGCTGAACAAAGATTTTTTTATTATTTAACTTTTATTTAACAAAGAAGTCTCTTGAGATTACTACATGACCAAAAGTATATGGACACCTGCTCATCCAACATCTCATTCCAAAATCATGGGCATTAATATGGAGTTGGTCCCCATTTGCTGCTATAAGAGCCTCCACTCTCCTGGGAAGGCTTTCCACTAGATGCTGGAACATTGCTGCATGGATTTGTTTCCATTCAGTCAGGAGAGCATTAGCGAGGTCAGGCACTGATGTGGGGCTATTGCAGTCTTGCAGTCGGCTTTCCAATTGATCCCAATGGTGTTTGATGGGGTTGAGGTCAGGGCTCTGTGCAGGCCAGTCAAGTTCTTCCATACCAATCTCGACAAACCATTTCTGTATGGACCTCTATTTATGCATGGGGGCATTGTCATTCTGAAACAGGAAAGGGCCATCCCCAAACTGTTGCCACAAAGCTGGAAACCCAGAATCGTCTAGAATGTCTTTGTATGCTGTAGTGTTAATATCTGCCTTCACTGGAACTAAGAAGCCTAACCTGAACCATAAAAAACAGCCCCAGACCAAGGGGTGTCCACATACATTTTGCCTATATTGTATCTTCTTTACAAGAGAGACCAGTGGCCTGTTTCAGGAAGCAGGATTACAGAGTTAGCCTGAGAACTTTACTGAGTAAAACCCAGAACAGCTCTTTACAGTCCATGTTCCAGATTTGGGAGGGTTCCGGGATTTACTCAGTGCAGTTATCCAGATAACTCAATAATTCTGCTTTGGGAAACAGGCCCCTGGCCAAGACAGTAGCAACAATAAGTAAACATTAAAATGAATAACACAGAGAATACAAATAAGACAATAAAAAGAGTAACATCAAAACAACTAGGACAAATTACAGTCACACAAAGATGGATTAAGGTAGAGGGCATACACCATGGTGACAGCATAAAAGGCATTATGGGATAGCAGAGTTCAGTATATCCTTCTAGATGGGATCATTCTCATTAAACGGCCACACACTTCACTCTTTGATCTGCGCTGGGTCTGTGAGTGGCATATATTAGTAAATTACTGTGGAAAATCCATTGAAACCTATCATTAAACGGTACTCACAAGACCAAACTGGACTCAGCTCCCCCGACAGCTCTAAAGTGCATCACAGACCCGCTTCAGTTTTGACTGATGTGCTCCTCACTCCCCGCGGTAGGAACTAAATACACATCTGTGTGAACAACATGCAATTATCTCTCAGGTTCCAGTCTTTTAATCAATCCGAATGCTCATCAAAGTCAGCAACGGATAGAAGAACAAACACTGCACCGTTTGTTTTGGGGAGTCCGATTTTACACGGAAGTGGAAGGCTTAGGATCGGCTCCTCATCTTTGTAAACCCAGGACTGGTATGATGTGAAAATGGGTCAGAGTATGTGCCATAGCTGTTTGGACAGACACAGATGGTGCACAACCCAATATTGACATTGGAGTAAAAGTGTTTATTGTATTTATTGCGGTTGAATGTATTTATCATGGCTTTATATATTTATTATGGACTGATGTATTTATTTGCCTGCTAGAGGGAACTTCCCATTCCTACATCTTCTGTCCTGTAAAAAACTCAGACTAAAGGAGTATCCACCCAGCTCACTTTACTCTTCATTTCTTTTTACCAATACCCTCCTTTGGCCTTCTTTTCTCCAAACACCAGTCCATACCCTATTCTCTTTAAACCCACGGCCATTACGTTAATTGCAATCATTTAGCAGACGCTCTTATCCAGAGCAACGTACAGTAGTGGTGAACATCGGTGTTATTCTCAGGAATATAATAATGCAGTGACAGTACGGTGCGATATCCTGCGTGTAAAAGTGCATCCATTCCCCATCCCCCACTCCTCCAAAATCATCTGTCCCAGGGGTGCATCCAAACCCCATTACTCTCCTCATTCATCCCTAATCCATCCATCCATCATCCTCTACTCCCCTTATCCTCCACCTTCCCTCATCCTGTTCCAAAAATGCACATCCCTGTGTCTGTCCGATTCCTAATGCTCTACCATACAACCAGAATTAACCCTTTAAAGAATAAGATCACAAATATGAGATTAGAATGTTCTTAACTGAACATTCTAATGCTGATGTAACAATCGCTACTGGTAATTGAGGCCTGTCTCCTACATCACAAGTTGGTTGGACACACCCACTTGTTTACGCCAACCACCATGTTGGAATGTCAGCCACTTATCAACTTATCGAGAAAAGGAGATATGAAGAAAAGATCATATCGATAGGAATGGATAAATAAAGAATGGAGTTGCAATATTAATTAATTCCCACCAATAACCTACCCAGACATAGATATGCATTTTGTTTTCAGTGCCAGTCCTTTTACAATGGAATTCCTTAAGACTTACAAGAGCCTTAAAGCATATAACTTTTTTTTTTTACTTCCGAGACAGCCTGCGGTCACCCTTCACGACGATCTTCATGCTATTTCAGCCAGGGTAAGTTGTTGTTTATTGGCATTTCTTGAGATTATAGTAATATTGTGTATTTTTCTATACTAGCATTGCAAACATAATTACCAGTCATAGCTAGCTAGCTAACATTTGACAACTGAAGTTAGCAATTTGTTAGCAGTCAGTAGACTTATCGCTTACTAATTTCAAATTAAGTGAACAATAGAGAACAAACAACTGGTATTGGGGTTGGTTTAGTGTTTATCGCTAGCTATAGATGATTGTAGTGACAAAGAGTAATGCTTCAGTAATGTTAAGTGTCTCTGTTACTATTTATTGTTGTGAGAGTTGCCTACATGGCGACACGTCTCTATAACCATTGGTAACCACATCGCTGATTATGTGTGACAGGCCACTATTTTATGAAATGGAGTTCTATAACACTGACTTAGAATTTTCTTTAAAACATTCCAAAAAACACACTCTTTAAAGGGTTAATTCTGCAGCACATTGGCTCCAATGCATTTTGTACCCCTGCGTTCACACCACATGGATATGGTCCTCCTACAGCCAACGATAAAGCGTCTCAGAGCCTGATAATGTGTCCGGGATCATTATTAACCACCAAGGCAAGGGAGATACATCAAAGAAATGGTAATGACGGGTAGCTGCCAAATGCAGGCCGATACTGTTATAGTAGCCATCATCATTACTATCATCATCATCATCATCGCCATCATGTTTACTCAAAGGAGTCATATAGAAAAGTAAATCTGCTGATGCGCTGGTAATGCTCTGCTCCAACACAATCTGGCCTTTGAGGATTCTTGCTCCTTTTGAGTCCTAACAGATTTTCTTAGTGTGTGTGCTCACCCTTTCCTGTGATTCAATCAAATGCACTAAGCTAATTTAAAGTCATATTCCGACAAAATATATATATTTTTTTTTTAATTCAATCAACCAATTTCTTTTTCTTATCAGGATCTTCTGTATGATTTTTAAAGACAGAAAATCCAGGAAACAGGGAAATGTGTTGAAAAATTGTGTCTGGCACGGCAGCTAGAAAATGGTAGTGCTCTGGAGCTTTTAAGGGCAAGTGACCATATCCAATGCAAACAATTCTGTTTGCCTGTCTTTAACTTTACAATCTGCACAGCTTTCATACAAGCAATAACATATAGGGCCCTATCTTGGCGATCTTGGCGCTTGGTCTAAGTGCATGGCGCTAAGTCCATTTAGGGCGTGTCCAAGTCCACTTTTGCTATTTTAATGGCGTGTTTTTTGGGCACAAAGCACGGCGCAAGGTGCAACTGGGTTGAACCTAGTCTCTTCATTAATTATAGGTGTGTCTTGGGCGTGACATGCAATAAACCAATCAAAATGTCATATCCCATTCCCTTTAAAAGCCTGCTTTTCCACCTTGGCGGATTGCTTATGATGGCGAAACAGACATGCTTGTGCTTGTTTAGTGCGATCAAGGAATAGGCTATATGGATCATTATAAAACGGGTAATTCTGACCACGCATTATGATTGGTTGAGAGGCGTTCAAAGCTGTGTCTATATTCACGATATAGTACCCCTATGATGCAATAATACACCTGTTTACCTGGACGTTTAAATTAATATCACTCCGCACGTCTGCAGCAAAAACTTTCTGAAGCTGGGCTGGAGGCTAGAGAAATCATGTCCGTGAGTGGACATAAAATCGAAAGCTACTGGAAACCAAATCCACTGGAAAGGAAATTAACGGTGGAGTGACATTCTCACTGGAGAGCCACAGATTTGTCTCTTTTATGCTAGTAACGATAGCAACAGTTTAGGCTTACAGCTGATTCATGAAACCGGTTAAAACATTAAATCTGCAGATAAAAAAGTTTGTATTCGGCACGTTACAGCAACTTTAATCTAGCAAACCATTTTTGTGTTTAGAGGTGCAGTATTTATTCAGTTTGGAAATACGAATTTAGTTGGAATTTAGCTAGCTAGCTAGGCCTAGTAATTAGCTAGCTAGCTGTAAACATAGCCTACCGACTGGTTGTATGAAAGCAAGTTAACGTTACTTCACATCTGTATAGGCTATATATAGATAACTGTTTTAGCTAACGTTATAACTATTACATAATATTATTATTGTGATTATTATGTTATTAGCATATAACGCTAGCTATTAGTTCGTTTGCTAGCTAGCATTCCATTCCTAGCTTTGTTTGTTTTTGTGTTGCATGGCAACAGCTACACTGGGGACTATTTTCTCTGCTGTTGAAATTAAATTAATAACGTTAATTAAAAATAGTTTTATTGAAAGTGTGTCTTGTCCTTATATATTATTTACAATATAGCTGGCAACCGTTTTATAAAAGCAATAAGGTAACTCGACGACGTACAATATCGTCAATATAGTCACAGTTAAAGGGTTGCCGGCCCTCCGCTACGCGTCGGGCCTAACAACACACTTTAACTGTGACTATATTGATGATATAGTACTGCGTCTCGTACCTTATTGCTTAAATAGTAGCCTATGATCAATATTATTCGGGCTAACCATTATGAGTTCCCGGTAATTCCTGACGGTTAAATTTCGTTAAAAGCACCTGCAACAGCTGAGAATAAGCGACCAATTGCTTCCGTCTCACCTTAGAAAACGCCAAATTTGCCTGCTTGTTTAATGAATTTCGTTTGATTATGCAATGAACTCAAATTCAAGCTTCATCCGAAGTTCATTAGGCTACCTGCATTCTAATTTTTATTAATAACATAAATAACGTTATTTTGCCTTAATGATGACACTAAATACAATAAATCTGTCAGGTTGGCAACCCATAGGTTCAGCATATTTTCCCTTGTTTTATAATGTCCTGCTTATGGAAATGTGACCAACCTGTTTTACTGGTAGCGTAATACTTTAAAACGATCCACTTTCCCAGGAAAAGTGCGATTTACAGCAGGGGAAACAGACCTGCTCCTGTAAAGCGCACATGCAGATAATGGAATTTAAATTTATTGTAAATTAATTGTGTAACGTGCTGCAAATTTTGTTTCTAATTAGACACTTAGTTCTCTTTAAAATCTTTTGTTCAGTTATGGAATAACAGGTGAAATCAGTGGGGTTTTAATAAGCTGAGGGTATGGAAACCACTGTAATTAAAAAAATATGAAGGACGAAGAATAGCTAAGGTTACAATTCAGTTAACATGATGACATTTATCTCCTTTTTTTAACAATAGGCTATCGAAAAAACCTTATGCACAGCGAGTCCGCTGTAGCCTGCTATTTGAGAAACAATAAAAGCAATATTCACTGGACAAGGTTTTGAACTTTTTTCAGTCACAAACCATTCTATTTACTTACAGGCTGTATTCCTAGATAAACAGAGCTGTATTGTAATGACATCTGAAGCGCATTTTCAGAACTCAAATGTCCGTCTATTGCCGTGCGCGACTTTTCCATTGAATGACAATTCACGCATTAGGTGCAAATTACAATTCGCGCATTAGGCTTGATATAGGTGTTATCAGCTCCTTTTTAATGGATAGCCATTGTCCCGTACCATCGCACATCGCCTGGATGTTGATGGAGTGGGCTGAGAGCAATGTAATGTGGCATCGTTTCCCTTCGCTGAGGGAAAGGTATGTGGACCTATGGAACCTTTTATTATTATGCATTTTTGATATAGCCTACACAATAATAATATTTCACATTGTGATCTAGATATTTTAGTCATGCTTGTGCGCGCCCCTGTGTGTAACAGACAGGAGGGTACGCGCGTTGTGCACACGCCTATGTAGACGCTCTTATATGCGCCGTTAAAATTACATGCAAATAACTAAGACATGACTTTAGACCAGGTTTATGGTGGTTCTAGCGCAAGCGCTTTCTGCTGGCTTTAGCAATATGCCAAAAATAATCCTGGCCACTCCTTATCTTAAGACCAACACACCCAGTTCACTTGCAACGGGCGCAAGAATACATGGTAGTTAAAGGACGTAAGCGCTAGGCGTTATAATGAACCCAGCGCAGGGTGTAAGATAGCAAAGACACTTGCGTTTGGGTTAGCGCCGCTTTGCGCCGGGTGTAAGATAGGGCCCATAGCATACTTAAAGAAAAAAAATATTTAAGAACAGAAATTATTTTAGTCACAGGAATGTCATGATCTAGGACTGCAGGCAATCTTCAAAAGGCCACCAGGGAAGGAGAAGATAATGCGGGGGAGGAGTGAGGCGATGAGTGGGAAGGCTGACGCAGTTCGGTGCTCCGTGTTGACATTGGATAGAGACCGCAACACTGCATGTATGGAGGAAAGTCGTGGAGGCAGAGTTTGTGTGTTGGACTGCTTGATGACACTGGACATCTCAGGACAGCGGGGGCTATTTTTAATCATGACGTTTGGCTGTAGGCTATTCCACTTTAATTCACTTAATTAGTTTGATTAATGCAATGATTCTATTGAATGTCTTTATTTGATATGTTTGTTTGTGTGTTGTGGGTCTGCCCCACTGTCTATGTCACTGTCTATGGTGTTGCTGGTGGCTACAACTGAAGTTCCCTGATGGGAAAATAAAAGTAATTCTATTCTATTCTATTAAAGAACGTAATTAAGTAGTTTCACACTGTGATATATAGAAAATTATTTTATGTAATAATGAACTGGAGGGCAACCAGCATTGATAAGTCAAAATTCTGTAAAATTCCAAAGTAAACGCTATTTTGTCTCCTAAAAATATAATTATTTTGCGCCTTATCTTGCACCAGTTTAATTGGCTAAAATCATTCTCTCCTGCTCCGCCTTAGCTGACGTGTGATGAGCGTTTTGGTGCAAAATGGCTGTCGTGCATCACCCAGGTGGGTGCTACACATTGGTGGTGGTTGAGGAGAGTTTCCCTCTTATCACTGTGTAAAGTTCTTTGAATGTGAGAAAAGCGCTCTATAAATGCAAGCTATTGTTATTATTATTATTATTATTATTATGTTTAACATGGTTATCGTTACAGTGATGCCTAAAGAAAACCACACCAAATGTGTTTTTCAAAGTGGCTGTACATTAATGTCACACTTCTATAAATCAGCCTTGCACATGGGTCCATTATACAAGTCTGTGTTTAACACCATGGGCCCTATCTTACACCCGGCGCAAAGCGGCGCTAACCCAAACGCAAGTGTCTTTGCTATCTTACACCCGGCACTGGGTTAATTATAACGCCTAGCGCTCACGTTGTTTAACTACCATGTATTCTTGCACCCGTTGCAAGTGAACTGGGCGTGTTGGTCTTAAGATGAGGAGTGGCCAGTTTTATTTTTGGCGTATTGCTATCTTGAGCCAGCAGAAAGCGCTTGCGCTAGAACCACCACGAACCTGGTCTAAAGTCATGTCGCAGTTGTTTACATGTTATTTTAATGGCGCATATAAGTGCGTCTACATAGGCGTGTGCACAACGCGCGTACCCTCCTGTCTGTTCATACAGGGGCGCGCACAAACATGACTAAAATATCAAGATTACAATGTGAAATATTATTATTGTGTAGGCTATATCAAAAATGCATAATAATAAAAGGTTCCATAGGTCCACATACCTTTCCCTCAGCGAAGGGAAACAATGCCACATTTAATTGCTTTCAGCCCACTCCATCAACATCCAGGCGATGTGCGATGGTATGGGACAATGGCTATCCATTAAAAAGGAGCTGATAACACCTATATCAAGCCTAATGCGCAAATTGTCATTTACACCAAATGCGTGAATTGTCATTCAATGGAAAACTCGCGCACGGCAATAGACGGACATTTTAGTTCTGAAAATGCGCTTCAGATGTCATTACAATACAGCTCTATTTATCTAGGAATACAGCCTGTAAGTAAATAGAATGGTTTGTGACTGAAAAAAAAAGTTCAAAACCTTGTCCAGTGAATATTGCATTTATTGTTTTTCAAATAGCTTAGGCTACAGCGGATTCGCTGTGCATAAGGTTTTTTCGATAGCCTATGGTTAAAAAACTGAGATAAATGTCACCATGTTAACTAAATTGTAACCTTAGTTATTCTTCGTCCTTCATATTTTTTAAATTATAGTGACCAGGTTTCCATACTGTCAGCTTATTAAAACCCAGCTGATTTCACTTGTTATTCCATAACTGAACAAAATGATTTTAAAGAGAACTAAGCGTCTAATTGGAAACGAAAACAAATTTGCAGCACGTTACACAATTAATTTTAATGCCATTCTCTGCATGTGCGCTGCATGTTCTCTGTTTCCCCTGCTGTAAGTCGCACATTTCACGGTCTTCCTGGGAAAGTGGATTGTTTTAAAGCATTACGCTACAAGTAAAACAGGTTGGTCACATTTCCTTAAACAGGACATTATTAAACAAGGGGAAATATGCGTGAACATATGGGTTGCCAACCTGACAGCTTTATTGTATTTAGTGTCATCAACCTCCCGAAATTTTCCCATGTAACCCCCCTGCTGAGGTCTCTCCACTGGCTGCCAGTTGCAGCCAGGATCAGGTTCAAAGTTCTGACCCTGGCCTACACTGCAGCAAATAGGACAGGCCCCGCCTACCTGCAGGACTTAATCCAGAACTATGTTCCTGCTCGACCACTTCGCTCTTCTACAGCAGGGCGACTGGCACTTCCCCCCCTCCGTGTCAAAGGCTCTCGCTTGTCCCGACTGCGGAGTTTTTCCACATTAGCACCTCAGTGGTGGAATGAATTTCCCATTCCCCTACGTTCTACTCCAACCCTGCCTGCATTCCGTCGAGGCCTGAAGACACACCTCTTCAGACTCCACCTTGACTGATATCCTCACCTAGGAATATCAGTTCCCTGTTCCCTGTGTTTTCCTGTTTGTTTATTATAGTTTATAATAGTATTTGGAATGGTTTATAATAGCATAGTTTATAATAGTATTTGGAATGGTTTATAATAGTATAGTTTATAATAGTATTTGGAATGAAAGTGTGGTGTTGCTGATTTGCCCACAGCTTACTGTGAACTACAGTCAAACGTTCATTGCTAGGGATAGCTGCTACATTATGCAAAGGATGTGCTTTGCCTTGTCTGTTCTGTAATGATGATGATGTCTCTGTACGCACTTACTGTACGTCGCTTTGGATAAAAGCGTCTGCTAAATAAATGTAATGTAATGTAATGTAATGTAAGGCAAAATAACGGTATTTATGTTATTAATCAATATTACTATTCAGGTAGCCTAATGAACTTCGGATGAAGCTTGAACTTCGAGAACTCCATGAGAACAGCCTCATGGAATTGATTTTTGACACTTTCATTGCATAATCAAACAAAATTCGCTGAACAAGCAGGCTAATTTGGCGTTTTCTAAGGTGAGACTGAAGCCATTGATATAGCTTATTCTCAGCTGTTGCAGGTCCTTTTAACAAAATTTAACCGCATATATTTTCTAAAATAACAGCCCTGTCGGGAATTACCGGGAACTCATAGGTTTATGGGTAGTCCGAATAATATTAATCATACTCCATTTAGCCTATTCCTTGATCACACTAAACACACACAAGCAAGTCTGTTTCGCCATCAAGCAATCCGCCAAGGTGGAAAAACAGGCTTTTAAAGGGAATGGGATATGACATTTTGATTGGTTTATTGCATGTCACACCCAAGACACACCTATAATTAATGGAGTGACTAGGTTTAGCCCATTTGCACCTTGAGCCGTGCTTAGCGCCCAAAAAACACGCCGTTATAATAGCAAAAGTGGACTTGGACACGCCCAAAATTGACTTTATGCCATGCGCTTAGACCAAGCGCCAAGATCACCAAGATAGAGCCCCATATCTTTCCAACAGGTGTCAATGAAACCGCTTAAATACAGTAAGTGCATAAGTTGTAGCAATGAAATCCAAATGCACACCATTGTGTCCTTATGCTGTGGTAGAAAACTTAAGCTATATCTGTAATTAACATGGTTTTCCTTGTCCTGGTGGTGTTTTATTAAGTCACCAAATTGTATAATTGGCATAAAATGATTGATATGCTTAAACTCATGCGTAGAAATAAGTTGTAAGCAACATATAGAGAATAACAGATTGAAGTGTCTTCTTATTACTTAATTAATTCATTTACTTGGTTATCTTACGTTTATTACATTACCAGGATGGTAGAAAGTAGAAACCATTGATTTTCCCACAGAGGGCCCTATCTTACACCCCGCGCAAAGCGGCGCTAACGCAAACGCAAGTGTCTTTGCTATCTTACACCCGGCGCTAGGTCCATAATAACGCCTAACGCTTACACCGTCAAACTAGCATGTTTGACCGCGTAACTCTTGCGCCATCATTAGTGAACTGGGCGTGTTGGTCTTAAGATGAGGAGTGGCCAGGATTCTTTTTGGCGTATTGCTATCTTGAGCCAGCAGAAAGCGCTTGCGCTAGAACCACCACAAACCTGGTCTAAAGTCATGTCGCAGTTGTTTACATGCTATTTTAACGGCGCATATAAGTGCGTCTACATAGGCGTGTGCACAACGCGCATACCCTCCTGTCTGTTACACACAGGGGCGTGCACAGGCATGACTAAAATATCTAGATCACAATGTGAAATATTATTATTGTGTAGGCTATATCAAAAATGCATAATAATAAAAGGTTCCATAGGTCCACATACCTTTCCCTCAGCGAAGGGAAACAATGCCACATTACATTGCTCTCAGCCCACTCCATCAACATCCAGGCGATGTGCGATGGTACGGGACAATGGCTATCCATTAAAAAGGAGCTGATAACACCTATAGCTATCAAGCCTAATGCGCGAATTGTCTTTGCACCTAATGCGTGAATTGTCATTCAATGGAAAACTCGCGCACGGCAATAGACGGACATTTAAGTTCTGAAAATGCGCTTCAGATGTCATTACAATACAGCTCTGTTTATCTATGAATACAGCCTGTAAGTAAATAGAATGGTTTGTGACTGAAAAAAATTCAAAACCTTGTCCAGTGAATATTGCATTTATTGTTTTTCAAATAGCCTAGGCTACAGCGAATTCGCTGTGCATAAGGTTTTTTTCGATAGCCTATGGTTAAAAAACGGAGATGTCACCATGTTAACTAAATTGTAACCTTAGCTATTCTTCGTCCTTCATATTTTTTTAAATGACAGTGACCAGGTTTCCATACTCTCACCGTTTAAAACCCAGCTGATTTCACCCGTTATTCCTTAACTGAACAAAACGATTTTAAAGAGAACTAAGCGTCTAATTAGAAACTAAAACAAATTTGCAGCACGTTACACAATTAATTCACAATTAATTTTAATGCCATTCTCTGCACGTGAGCTGCATGTTCTGTTTCCCCTGCTGTAAGTCGCATTTAACGGTCTTCCTGGGAAAGTGGATTGTTTTAAAGGATTACGCTACGAGTAAAACAGGTTGGTCACATTTCCATAAACAGGACATTATTAAACAAGGGGAAATATGCGTGAACTTATGGGTTGCGAACCTGACAGCTTTATTGTATGGCTATTTAGTGTCATCATTAAGGCAAAATAACGGTATGTATGTTATTAATCAATATTAGCCTACTATGCAGGTAGCCTAATGAACTTTGGATGAAGCTTGAACTTCGAGAACAGCCTCTTGGAACTGATGTTTGACACTTTCATTGCATAATCAAACGAAATTCGCTGAACAAGCTGGCTAATTTGGCGTTTTCTAAGGTGAGACTGAAGCCATTGATAGCTTATTCTCAGCTGTTGCAGGTCCTTTTAACGAAATTTAACCGCACATATTTTGTAAAATAACAGCCCTGTCTGGAATTACCGGGAACTCATAGGCTAATGGTTAGTCCGAATAATATTGATCATACTCCATTTAGCCTATTCCTTGATCACACTAAACACGCACGAGCATGTCTGTTTCGCCATCATAAGCAATCCGCCAAGGTGGAAAAGCAGGCTTTTAAAGGGAATGGGATATGACATTTTGATTGGTTTATTGAATGTCACGCCCAAGACACACCTATAATTAATGAAGCGACTAGGTTCAGCCCAGTTGCGCCATGCGCCGTGCTTAGCGCCAAAAAAACACGCCGTTAAAATAGCAAAAGTGGACTTGGACACGCCCTAAATGGACTTAGCGCCATGCGCTTAGACTAAGCGCCAAGATCGCCAAGATAGGGCCCAGAGTGTGAGATGTAAACAAGAGCCTCTTCCTTTCAGCCATAGTGAGATTCAGTGAGCAAAGCAGACTACTGAGATACTATGTTGGATTAATCAGGGAACATTTGCTTCGGTTTGATTGAATTACACTTGCTCTTAAAGAAGCAAAAACCACTGACTGAGTCCTACACATTCTCTGGCACAGCAGCTATGTCACAGCAGTTATCTGTGCCACACTGACATTCCTGAGTGATGGGACATTTTCCTGACTGGTTAAAACCTGAAGTTTTATTTGGTGCCAAGTGTTCTGGCTAGCATATTACTCATAGTGCTGAGACACATCATCTGTGTGTGGCCTAGAGAAATCCCCACATGAACACATGCCAGTTATTTCCACGTTTGCACATATTCCTACACGACAGGCAACAAAGTGATTTGGTTTCCACCTCACACCTGTGTTCAAAATGTACCACTTTTTGTAACTTTCATTGTACAGTCTGCAGTGCTTGTGAGATGCAGAGCTAAAAAGATGCCCTCTGTCTGTAGAAGGATGTTATTTATATCTTACTTCTTGTCAGATGTTGCTACAGCTTGAATTTGTCTGAATGCATGTAGCTTTCTCTTCCCAATATACTGTATAGAGATATCCTGTCTGATAGGTGTTTGTTGATTTTGAAATGGAAGAGTTATTGTACCATGGTTCATATTTGTAAGTGTCATCTATATCGCTGTATGATCCAAACTCAATGATTGATTATTCAATAAATCTCTTTTTACATCTGTGCCTCAAACAAGTTTAAAAAACCGCACAAAACAAAACTTTTGACGTTATGCATAAATCTTATAAAAATACTTGATATAAAGAAGCCTGTAGCTTGAAAGTTTACACAATGAAAATAAAGGAAGCCATTTCTGACTTGTTGACTTGAGGTGTATGGCAGGCGTAATTTAATTTTGTTTCAATCACAAGTTCCCTGCAGAAATCCTCTTTCTGAAATACCCCTTAAGACCCACAGCTGGAATTGTTCATTTCTATGCACTTAAAATATGTAAAATTGGTGTTTGATATTTGTCCTGAAAAAGACTGAAGTGCTGTCAAGTGGAGGAGGTCAAATAGACAGCTTTGTCAAACCATTTTCATTGGAGATGAAAAACATAATGGATCAAAATACTTTTTCTGCAATGAGAATCAGAATGTCTTTTACTGCCTTTATATCCAGAAAAGAGCACTGGTACAATATGTTTCACTGTTTCCTCGCCTTTGGGGGTGTCATGGTTATTTTCTGTCTTTGCTGGTCTGCGTTTTGGTTTCTTTTAACGCTCTATCTGATTTTTTCAGCCTCCGTTCCGGTGTTTATAGCTTACCCGACAATTATTCCTTACACCTGTTTTGCGTTTCCTGCCGGCTATAAATAGCCCAGGACTTCCGCATTTGCGACACTTCCATATTGTCTTTGCTACGTTGACAAACAAAGTCGGTAAAGGTATAGGAATTTCGGTCGCTGCATTTCTGGTTCGTACTAATAGGAAACGCAGCAAGAACGGTTATAAGATTTAGGATTAGATTGGTTTTCTCTTTCCTTTCCAATCTTTCTTTATCCTTTATTCTTTTCACCTGTTGCCAGTTGCGTTCAGCTCTTTTACCACAAGAGCTCTTTTCTATTCTTTTCCCTCACTCGTTTTATCGAGTTTTGTTTAGTTTCACCACCTCTTGTTACGCCTAACTATTTAGTGTGTGAGGTGCTTTTGTTAGTTATTCTCACTGTTTATCGAGATCGCCTCAGTTTTAGGAGGTTGCTTTGTTTTGCCTTGTGCTAGGGAAGTTTTGCTCCCGATCCTGTGTTTCTCAGTCCTGGTGTGGCTACCCTGCGCGTTTTGTGGCGTATCTCTAGATACGCTTTTAGAAATCCTTATCGGTCGCGTTTGGTTCTCCGAACCATACACTCCCCCTCACAGGGGGAGTACCTGGGTTCAGACCAGGTGGAGGTTTCACAGGACCAGTTGTCCAGTATCAACCTTTAAATCCCAGCTCCGCAGCGTGTACCTGTACATGATCTTTCAGAAATTAATTAACCTGGATAGACATCTGGAACATTCTCCATCTGACCGCACCCTTTTTAATGAAGGAAAGAAGCGGTGTTATAGCCGACTGTCGCTATGAGATTGGGAG
Source organism: Synaphobranchus kaupii (assembly GCA_029718625.1). NCBI lineage: Eukaryota > Metazoa > Chordata > Actinopteri > Anguilliformes > Synaphobranchidae > Synaphobranchus > Synaphobranchus kaupii. Next base: position 72,236,290 of record CM056380.1, on the reverse strand, counting down.
GTCTGATCCCAGTCTTCTTTGTCATATTATACATGCTGATCTGATGCAGGGAATACATCAAATCAAAATGCTAATTTACTCAGAGCTTCAGCCTAATTATATCAAGTTTTCCACAAAAACACTAAAATAGAGATTGTGTCTTATGTTCCTTCTACCATTACACTTGAGATTATTTTCTGTGACCATAGCCAAAATTAAAAAGGAAATCATAATTGGTATTAATATTATTTTAGTGAAATCATGATTGCGCATATGGCATTTGCTATGTTGTTTTCAGCACGTGGAACTACTCCATTATTGATTCTCAGCATTCGCGCTGCAGTTCTTTTCCACACAGATAACCAGTGACAGATGGATAAAGCCGCAGTTGTATCTCCAAATGTCAAGCCGGTCTGATTTCATAGGGAAATGTGTTCTGTACAAACAATAACCCTGTACCTCCCTCCTTATTCTCAGCTCAAGAGACAGAACACATGCAGTCGGAGTTTCACACACAATCAGCCAAAGGGCAAGACATCCACTGCAGGCGAATCATTCACTCTGCCTCTCACTGTAGTTTATCATTATTATCTCTTGTTTGTAGCAATAACTCGGGCTCCCAACTGAAGAAAGAAAAGGGGGAGGGGGAGGGGGGGGGGGGGGGGGAATGATAACTTTCTATATGTCACCTTGAAAACAGGCTTCAAACAAATGAACTTGGCCACCTTCCCTCCACATCACATACCTTTAAACAGCCATTGCAGTTGTTTGGCAACGGATGGTGTTGACATTGTTACACACTTGCATGACGCACACGTAATAAGATCGCCTTCCTCCTGAACAGTAAAAAAACATCCCGCCTCTTACGCGTCAGTAAGGACGATGCCTCTCCTTTACGGACTGATAGTAAATGGTTGACTCTCTAATTGTGGTGAATTGTCTATGCGCTAATGCTCTCGTCATACGCCGGCATCGTAAGTCGTAGCGCGTTTGGTTGCTATGACACTTTCCTCCCGGAGTTCCCGGGTTTTTCAGCAGTTTCCTGGTTTTCCATCTCTCCACTGCGGGACAGGAGTGGGGAGAATGAGCTGTGACAGTCTGAGGCGCAGCGCGAGTAGTACAGGGTCACGCTGAAGGGTGACAAATGACTCACATTATCTTTGGGAAATTATTTAAGTGACCTGGGTGCAATGAGGGAAATTAGATGTGGTTTCTAATGCTGAAGATGCAATCAATAAGCCGTTTTGTACCCGCCAAACCCCACCTCCATCCCCTGTACTCCCTCTCTCTCTTTTCCTCTCTCGACATCCCTTTCTCTTCGTTTTAATGCGGCACTTTTTTCTACGCTGGTCTCCCTCCATTTTGCCTGCCTTCTCTCCCATTTTTCATCCATTCCTCCTTGTCTTTTCTCTCACTCTGCTCCTCTTTGTGTTTGGATCCTGCAGGCAAATCCTTACCTTTGATTTTCTGATACAGCTCTGGTTCCAGGGCCAGTGTAGATCAAACTCATTTTGCAGTCATATAGTCCACTAATAAACTGACTTCATTAACAAACTTGAAATTTGCCACAGTGTTCTGTCAGCATAACTTCCAAATGCAATTGTTCAAGTAGTTCTGTCCAACTGATGTTTCAATTGATGTCAAAGCCCTTCAAGCCTATGAATGATATCTGTGATGTGATGTTTGTGTTAGAGAGAGAGAGGTGGGCACTACGCTAAATTAGGAAGATGACTGTTTCTCTCCCAGCGGTATAACTGCAAGCTCAAATCAAGGTGAAAGTAAGCCACTCTTCTTAGTCTACTTGGAAGTGTGTTGTTAATGTCACATCATACACTAGATTCAGTGTTGTTTTTATAGCGATAATGGCAGCTGGTACTACACGCGTACTGCAGCTGGTTCACAATCACTCTCCAAATAGCTGACTGGCAGGATGTAATCAATGTACACAGACTCATGTACATAATAAATACATAAATATATTAATCTGTATGATGCGCATGTCATTCTCAGCTGCACTGGAGGTAGTGGAAAGTTCCTCAGCAAGCCTGGTATTATCACACACTTGTTATCAAGATTTTATATTTCCTTGTGCCTTAATATCACTGTGAGAAGCACAGAAGCTACCTTCTGAAAGAGCTCCGGTGAAGGGCTAAGCCAATATAATACCGTGCTTATGAAACACAGCGCCGCAGGGAGTCAAAGGTCACGGAAAGGTCGGCGAGGCGGGTAGATGAAGGAGGCTGTGGTTGGATTAACCTGCTCACATATCAAAGGATCCTTGCTCCATCACACACTGCTCTTGGCGTCTGTAAAATAAATAAAATAAATGCCAGTCGGGAACCGTGGAGCGCTGTAAGACAATTAGGCCCCCGCTGCCCTGTGCTGACTTGCTGAAAATGTGTGCCTTGTGCACAAATCAGTCTCCGTTCATTTTGGTCTGCCGAGGATGCCGTACAGAGGTTAATCCCAGGTTAAAGGTTAGGGGATACCAAGATTTTTTCAGGACCTGAACCAGGCCCCTGCTAATGGGAGACTGCCTCAGTAAGAGGGGTTAAAGTTTGGCGCATTCATCCAACAGCCTTCCCAGGATGCAATGCAGTGGCAGCTGCTTGTCTTTCTTCCATTGAAAGTTTCAGCAAGGCCAGTTCTAGACATAGGTGATATAAAGGAAGAAAATAAAAAGTGTAGATGCTAGTGCCCTCCCCAGTCTGCAGTCGCATCTCCATCCCCCTACACCACAACGACCCGCAGTCCGCAATCGCGCCAAGGGAGCACAAAGTCTATAGCTGGGCCAGCACTTCTCTATAAAGTAAGTACCTTTATACAATTGCACCAAAAGTCAGCACTCATTACACTGGAGGTGAATAGGTATGTCTAACTGATATTTAAAAAATGAGTGTAATAGTAATCTGCATAGTAAACAAGGCAAATATTATTCAAATGACTGGATGTCGATAAAAGATGCAGAATAATTGTTTACAAAATGAGTATATGTACATCTAGAGACACTATCATTTATTAAAATGAGGTAATATGTCATTTGCATTGTGTAGGCACATTGGGGTGATATTTGGAATACCCATCTAGGGAAAATTCTATTATGTGCTCTAAACCTCTTATCAAAAGCACTTCTACATCGTGACCTTCAACCCCCCACTTTCGGATATTGCAATACATTATTTGAATGCACCCCTGTGAAGGTACAATACATTTATACTTATATTTCATTAAAGTGAGAAAAAAATATTTACAATATAGCACGATGGTCTATTTCTAAGGGCTCTGCTGTACAATCAATGTCTGATGAATATATCAAATTTCAGATGAATTTGAGATGAGTTCTGTGGGCTAAACATATGGTAAAATTAGGCATGGCTTTGGACCGAAGCCAAGAGGAACATATGTAGGCCTAATACATATTTCATATGGACTTTGACCAGTAAGTATGATATAAACAATGAATTGTTATATAAAAGAAAGTGAGGGGAATAAATCTGGACAGGAAAATAAGATAAAATGGGTAAAAGCATAGGTTTTTCAGGCATTCTGGTTTCAAAGGCTTATTACAGTTCAAATGGCACACCTCAAATTACCCAGAGTGGACAGTAACCTAAGACAGCTGGATTTAAAATGCTATTGTCCAAGTGACTCTTGCTATAATAAAAGGCAAATAACGACATCCAGAAGAACAGCGGCTGGTTTTAAGATTCCAGGCCAGTGTGCATTAATTCACTGGTCTTCGGCTCTCTGGCAAACAGCACTCTGTCCAATGCAAACGCTAAGAAAACATGCAGCATAAAGATGGAGGCTGTTACTGGCCTTTTGTGGAGCAAATTGGCCACTTAGTTACCTGGGTCATTTGCTCCTACTTGAAAACTGCACCAAGCTCCAAGTAATTGCATGCAATCCAAGAGCACAGAGCCACCGTACAGGACAAGAAAGACATGGTCCTTTTATATACATGTGGGAGCAAAGGAAATAAATGTAACCTGCCTGCTTCTTACAATCCTGGGAGCTTTCACAGTGGACTGAACAGTCAGAGCCGGCAGCAATCAAAGCCACAGGTACCGCACAACAAACGCCAAGCTTCGAATTCCTGACGCTAATTAACTATTCATGGAACTTCCGCCGGACCAGGTGGGGAAAGGAGTGCTGATATGAGGAGCTCGATAAGCGGGGAGCGTTATCGTCTCCCGCGTCCTGATCCGTACTGGAGGGAGGCTTAGAGGAACAAAAGCCAATCCTCTATCCACACAACTCGACAGAGCCTACATTGCCTTCAAATTCGCCGCACAAACGGCTGCCACAGCAGAGTGAAGAGGCCCAGCAAGCTGCAGAGGTGTCATCAGTCATCTTGGTTGCACAAGCCATTAAGTAACGCAATGATTTCATACTGCTTTTTGCAAGCTATCGAAGGATTTACAATAAGAAAAAAAAAATCTTGGAGACACAATAATTAGAGGTTATTTAGGTTATTGATTTAAAATAGGGATTAGAAAAAATATGTATACCCCAGTGAAAGTGTTTAATTGAACATTGAAGTACAGCTAAATCAGTTGGCCTTAATATGGATTTAACATTTCTAGAGTTTGGTTTGCCCCTTGGGCAATCCTGGCCACATTTATGCCGTTCTAAATAAGAAAACTGAAAATTCCCAGGTAGTTCTAGGTATTACCCAGGGACCAGGCTCTACCCGGTTTCCATATTAATCCCGGAAAGGATTTACAGAAGGGTTTATGGAATTATGGACTTACAGAAGAGTAAGCAGAAAGAACAATCCAGGGTAACCTAGGACAAGGCAAGACCTGAAATTCTCATATCTCCGAATGTATGACAATCAGCAAAGTAGGCCTAAATTAAAAGATTGTAATGCCTCTACGGGAAATACCTGTGCAAGATTTAGTTGAGTTTGGTTTATGAATAGTGTCTGAAGTTGACTGAGCTTGACTTTCGTGGGGGAACAACTAAAAAAAACATGCCATGGAAAGGTTCTTGATTTGCACCTGCTATATCCAATGTACGGAAACCGATGAGTATAAAACGCAATGACATTTTGGAAAATACACCAACAATTTATAAAACGCAACGACATTTCAGAAAACACACCAACAAGTTATAAAACACAACGACATTTCAGAGAACAACTGCAAGTCAGAAAACACAATGACAAAACCCGAAACACATTTACAAATCACTTTACGGAAAGGGTAGGTACTAGACCTACATGAAGGGAGATTGAAGCCTCCTTCTGATTGGACACGCAGTATGTCAAATGAGTCTGACATCGCGAGTGACCAACCAACAACAGTTTCCGTTATCTAATGTGACATTCAAGACAAGCGTATGGAGTTTATTTAGTTCCATAAATAGCGCGTGTGGAATTCTGAAATGAGTGCACAGAACAGTATTTTTCGCCATTTTGAGATTGTAAAATGGCATAAAAAATCAGTGTTTTTATGAACTCAAAAACAGTGAAAAACACGGCGTTCTCTTTAAAAAAAAAAAAGCGGCTAATTAGTTTTTTCCTGAACCTGTGTGGTTATGTTCTCCCATCACTTTCTAGGGGTGTTACGATACCGATTCGAAATCGAAAATCGATCGAAATGAGCGTTCGATTCCGAACTTCGAAATCACAAGCTGGTTCGCGATTCTCCCAGTTTTTTTTTTCTCTCCACCCCCGCCCCCCGCGCGCTCTTCTTAGCCTTTCATGTGATGGGTAAAATCTAAAAAAAAGTAGCCTACTTGGCCATCTCTAATGTAAGCGTTTCCGACAAAACGAAACTTGACGCCTTCCACTGCATTTTGTTCGTCCACGCAGGCGTGCGTCCGAAGAAAAAAAAACAACGATATTTCAAAGAAGACACAGCTGCTAGTTAACGTTAGCTTACCGGTAGCCTGCATTACTTTTCGACACACCATGACCACTGCCGGAGTCGGAGATGGAGAAACAGAACTGGAAAATCCTCCTGCTTCCCTTTAAGTCACCGGTGTGGCAACATTTTGCCTTCCCCGTGAGTTATATAAACAACGAACGCGTCATTGACAAAAAAACGACAGTTTGTCGGCTATGCTACACGCGAGTACCATACACCACCTCAGGCAACACGTCAAATATGGCAGGGCACATTCGCAGGCATCACAAAGAAATAGATTTGACTGGGAAAAAAACATTGACACAGGCAACTCAAATGACAACCCAAATGACAGTTGTCAGGGCATGAAAAAAAACGTGTAAATAGTTAATAGCGTGGTACATGTTCAACTGTTTATTATTTCAGATATTAGTTTGTTAAAGCTCTTAACTGTTCAAAGAATGTGAACACGCTCATCTTTTTAAAGAAGAATTTGAAAATGTAAATGACCGTTGTCAGGGCATAAAACCAATGTGTAAATTGTTAATAGCGTGGTAAATGTTCAACTGTTTATTCTAGAGTCTAGTTTTGATAAAGCTCTTAACTGTTTAGGTGTGTTTAAATATTCTCATATTTTTGTTATTATTTATAATTGTTATTATTCAAATAAAAGTTATTAAGTATTTTTCTTTACAAATCAAGACTCGATAGTCTAACAATGGCATAGCCATTAGCTAGACTATAGTGCTGTAAAAAAAAAAATTGTGCTGAAAAAAAATCGAATCAAATCGTGACCTTAAAATCGAAAGTCAAATCGAATCGCGGATTTGGAGAATCGTGACACCCCTATCACTTTCCCATAAACTTATTAATGCAATGCAGGTTTGGCTCATTGTCATTTGCTTTGTCTTTGAATTCTTCCTCGACTAATGCTTGGTTTTAGTGGCCATGTGTCCACAGTACCAATTAGGAACCTATTGATTCACCTCAGCCTCTCTCAACGATCTAAACCTGCATTGTGTTCATGAGTTTAAGGTGGAAATGATGAAAGAACAATCCAATGAGCTCCACCTGGCTGCGTCACCACCCAATCAATGATGATCGAGGTTAGACCAGGCCAGACCTGTTCACCGCAGATCTTACATGCTGCTGAACGATCGTCTAATAAATTATGTATCTCTGCATTATTTGTTTAGGTAATGTTGTGTTAATCTACGTAATGTAAAAGCTAACTTACTGATATTAAGATTGCTGAGTGTTTTCTCCCTGTCATGCAGTAGGCTATGAGGAGTAGCAGCAGCACCGATGTTAGATATATTTCCTGACTACTATCTGCAACAAATGTGATTGAGTGTTTACCGTCTCGATTAAGCGATTGAGTGTCTTCTCATCGGATAAGCCTAGAAGGCCATGCATGAATTATGATTTTAAAATGCCTAACTTTTCCTCCAGCAGAATTAGGCTATAGCTAGCTACCATAGGCAAATTACGACACTACAACCTCCTTTACAATTGCTCCATTTCAGTGGTGCAGTGCTTCGCTCTATGCACCAGGTCAATTCTACTCATAAGTTTTCAATTCACAATGTATTGTTTTATTGGATTTTAAATGCGTTCTAGGTGTGGGTGTTTTGTTCCACTACTTTCAATTAAGCAGTCCCTCTGCCTATTAATGCTATTGTGTTTCAACACATGCCCACTAGGTGGCATTCAGACACCTTTCAGTGGTAGTGTGTAGCCTATGCTATGTAAGTTCTTATCTGATCAAAAACGTCTCCGACGTAAAAAATTTCAAGTTACTCATGCATAGCCTACAGAGCGCTGTCTATAAGTCTTTAATTCCAACTTGCAAAAACTAGGCCTCCCTTTAAAAGTATTGATATGAAAATGTGGCCAAGTCACAACTAACAATATTGCCTATCGTAGCTCACACTAAATAAACTAGCTCTATTACAAAGCAATACTATCCAAACTTTCCTAAATTATTTAATGCAACTTGGCCCTGTGTTTCTTCATATTAGCATGTGAAGAGATTGTGCCTCATGGAACAACATATGATTTCAATGAATGTTTTTAACAGTTGATGAATAATTACATTCCAGAAAAGATATGGTTATACTTTGTATACTTTAGAAAATGTACAGGTTTTAAAATGTTAACTGCTGCTACAGATTTCATTACAATTCACAGACATTTATATCAAGAAACATCATGTACAATAGAGAAAGGGGGGATGAATAAATAAATGCAAATAAAAATTAGTAATATTTTTACATAGAAAATAGCGTACATATAGCATGTTTACGAACGTATCTAATAGTTATGATATTTTTAAACAAGATTTTGTGAACACAAGGATATCTATGCTCTGTAGGACCACACAGGTTTTGATAGAAATCCAAATATTCCAAATAAGTAAATCAATAAATACATAATAATAATAATAATAATACATGTTATTCATTCTGTGCTTTTCATAGACCCAAAGCAGTGGATGCAGACAATTGTTCAAACATGCCCTATAGTGTAGTAATTTTTCTGTTTAATTTGTAAGTGCAACACATCTGAATATTTCCACTATAAATTATTCTCATTTTGCAGTTTGATGTGGAACATACAGTTTCATTGACCACATTCTCTTGAGATGGTAAGATGAAGAAACACAGGGCCAAGTTGCATTAAATAATTTAGGAAAGTTTGGATAGCATTGCTTTGGAATAGAGCTAGTTTATTTAGTGTGAGCTACGATAGGCAATATTGTTAGTTGTAACTTGGCCACATTTTGATATCAATACTTTTAAAGGCAGGCCTAGTTTTTGCAAGTTGGAATTAAGGACTTATAGGCAGCGCTCTTCTGTAGGCTACGTGTGAGTAACTTGCCTTTTTTTTTACGTCGGAGACATTTTTTATCAGATATCACTTACTTTTTATAGCTAACTAATGAATAATTCATGAGGATAATGACATTGAGAGAGACATGCATACAGAATACATGCATTTAAAATAAATGCATGCAGACATTTGCGTAACCATAACGCCCTGTGCTGATGAGAATGAAAACATTTATCCTATTATCGATAGCCCACAATTACATTAAATGTGTTTGCAGATGAGCGGTATTTAATGTCTAATGAAATACAATGAATGGTTTAGTTTTCTGTAGGGCAATGGATGTATAAGGCATGTTGATTTGCTTCGTAGTAGCCTAGCTTGTACCGGCTTCCTGACTAGCAGCTGACTGACGTTTCTCTGGCAAAACTAACGTTGGCTAACAAGCTTAATTGGACAACGCATATTTCCCAGAAATCTTAGCCAGAAAGAAAACAATAGATACTACTAAGAAAGTAGCCTATCAGAGATTATTCTTCTTATTATTATTATAATTAAGTCTTTGCAGTAAGCTACATTGTCTGCAGAGTAGCGTAGTCTAGAGCAATGTTCGAAGGCTATTCTAATTTAAGTAACTAACCATGAAACAGATATGTTTGGGTAATTGGAGGTTTATAAATCCGATCTCTTAAGGGATTGCAGCTTCCACAGTGAGTCAGACATGACCGCATGAGCACAGCAGGCTCCACACAGACACATTTTTTTGTTGGCATTTGTGTGCGATTAAAACATGTAGCCAATGGCAGTTATTTATGGAATTTTTTTTTCCAATTAATGCAACAACGTGATGTTAACCAGATGATATTCTGCATTGAAACTTTTCTTTTCTTGACAAATGGCCATGGGATACCTGTTCCCATAACATTAGCTAGCCTATTGCAATTCTGCCGTGGTGTCCAGTGACTGAATTGTTTAACTAACAGGCTACAAGTGAACAGTTAATATTGTAAACGTGTCTTTGCCTTTGCAATAAATAAAAAAAACATTCTTGTATGAGAAAACCAGAACATGTGCACAATGTTTGAGTCCAAAATGAAATTACACTTTAGTACCAACCAGGCAGGGTACGAACCCACGTCTCTCGCATACTAAGGCTTGACGCTAACCAGAAGACCAAAGGGGTACAGTCACGTGATATAGGCTATAGGCCATTTGTCAGTGTCCGTCTGACTTTCACCATTTCGCTGTAGTGAAATACAAGTGAAACATTGAACATTGAATTTAATATTGGAAACGTCTTTTGCCTTTGCAATAAAAATATGTTTGTTAATGTGAAAATAATAACAGTGTAATAAATGAAAAGTATTTAACAGTTGCACATTGTTTTTGTCGAAAAATAAACTAACCCCCAGTCTTCTGTGTGAGAGGCAGCAACTGTAACCAGTAGCTTCATGGAATACACAAGGCCATATAGCATTTTTGTCTGTGATTCTGTGATGTGTGCCCATTTGTTTGAAGTGTTTTTATTGGGCGATAAACATGGGAGAGCAGGTGTGTGATGTTATCCAATGGGGAGAATTATTCTTTGAGGGTACGGAGGCAGGCAGGTAGTGAGGGTCTGGGTAGGCAGGAAAAATGGGAAGAAGAATGAGAAGAAGAAGAAGCAGAAGGAGAAAAACTGCAAAATAAACCAAATTTGGGGCTTTATTGTGTGGATGTGTGAAGGTCTATCTAAATACTGTGTGGATACATGAGGTCAGAACATACAGAAGTTAATGTTTTTAAGGGCTGAGAGTCTGTGGTCATTGTGGTTACTTCTGTAGGAAACCCTGAAAAGCGCCAAACTCTCGTGCTGTATAGGTATGGGGCATGCCCCGCCAAGCCGTAACTTGGCGGATGGCATACCTGCCATCCCAATTTTTGAATAAACCAGTTCATAACACATATACAGATGCATTTTTGTTCTTATTTAAAATATGAAATACCTTTACTCAGAATAATCATAAAATGCTCATTTGCCTAAGTTCATCTTATCACCAATTACAAGCCTATTGATTTTAATAGCTATTGATTTGATTGGTTATTTGAACTACATTTTTTAACAGATCAAAATGAAGGCTGAGGTGAATCAATAGGCTCGTAATTGGTATTGTGGACACATGTCAACTAAGACTATTCATTAGTCGATGAAGAATTCAAAGACAAAGCAAATGACAATGAGTCAAACCTGCATTGTGTTAATAAGTTTAAGGGAAAGTGATGGAAGAACTTAACCACATGGGTTTGGGAAAAAACTAATTAGCCGCTTTTTTTGGAATGAAAATGCAGTGTTTTTCGCCGTTTTTGAGTTAATAAAAACTGAAAACAACAAAAAATACTGTTCTGTGCGCTCATTTCAGAATTCCACATGCACTATTTATGGAACTAAATAAACTCCATAGGCTTGTCTTGAATGTCACATTAGATAACAGAAACTGTTGTTAGTTGGTCACTCGCGCTGTCAGACTCATTTGACATACTGCATATCCAATCAGAAGGAGGCTACAATCTCCCTTCATGTAGGCCTAGTACCTACCCTTTCCGTAAAGTGATTTGTAAATGTGTTTCGGGTTTTGTCGTGTGTTCTCTGACTTGCAGTTGTTCTCTGAAACCTGGTTGTGTTTTATAACTTGTTGGTCCGTTTTCCAAAATGTCGTTGTGTTTTATAACTTGTTGGTGTGTTTTCCGAAATGTCGTTGTGTTTTATAAATTGTTGGAGTGTTTTCCGAAATGTCGTTGTTTTATAAATTGTTGGTGTGTTTTCCGAAATGTCGTTGTGTTTAATACCCGTCGGCTTCCGTACCAATGCTACCATCAAGTAATCCTTTTCAAAGAATGCAACTAAGAATAGTAGCCTAATGATATGTAAGGAATATACCACAACAAGCCGTATTGTTGTCATGAAATATATGCATGCCTGGGGTGGTAATATGACGTGGCAAAATAATGCAGCATGTGACAAAAGTGGATAAAAGTAGAAATCAACAATGCTAATGCTAGCTAGCATTAATTTGCTAACTATGCAAGCTAATAAAAAGGTAAATAGCCTACTGCATTGTAGTGAGCTAGCTAGATAAGTTACCTAACATTAGGTAATGCTAGCTACCTACCTTTATGTGAGTTTGTAGGACTTTGTGTTGTTACTACATCTGAGGACACAAGCATTAGGTAAGTAGAGCTAGCTAACTAATGCTATGTATTAACAAATACTAATATGCACAGTATATTAGTTAAGTTACTGGCTAACTTGTCAGTTGTTTTGTGTAACATTACTGATAGCCAAATAAATCTACGGCGATTCTAGATATTAGTTATGCAATAAACAAAACATGTGACTGCAAAAAATATATAGGCTAACATGGCACTCCTCAATACTATGACCAGATGACACAGTCCCTTCATGTATATAGCTTTTTACACAACATTGAATCAACAGGGTTAAACTTTCCTGATGTTTCCTGTTACTAAAAATAAAAGTGAGGGAAAGTGGGGGCACCATTGACCCCCAGCTCCACCCTTATGCCAACCCTAGTCTGGTGGCTGGGGATATCTGTGGAGGGGAAAGAAATGTGGCAATCATAATCATTGATAAATTCGCTAATCATTCCTGCAATACCTATGTTAGTTCATCATTCTTGTTTATCAGGCCTGCCTGGCATTAGTGACACTAAAAGTAACCTAATTGTTCCATGAAAAAGTGGCAAGGCCCAGAGTGGAATTCTCGAGCCTTCAAATCAAAGCCGGAAAAAGCCCAGTGCTTGAGCACATGGTCAAATAGTCCCATAGGTCATTTTATTTTTTGACCAAATATTGAAGTGGTATTTATATTTACACTAGGATTTGGGAGCAAGGGACTTGCTACAGCTGTTTCACTTGTATGTTTGGTCTTCTGTTCAGGCAGGATGAGGCTGTATTGCTGTTTATTCCTTTTATTGTTTTTTTTGCGTGTTTATACCACATTATACTCTTCAAAAGGATCCTCTAGACTCCATATTGGCTTTTTTTTCTTTCCATCAGACTTTTATTAGATTGTCTTGGAAGGAACACAAAAACAAACAAAAATTGTTTTTCTGGAGATGGCATGGCTATCATGTTATGGGCACTGAAGTAATATTTCAGCATGTGGATCTAATAAATGAGCCCCAATACTCAGATTAAAATCTATTTTTTATGAGCTTTACAGAAGCAATCAAAAGCTTGTTCTTTTAAATGTACTGCCTTGGTTAGCCGAATGCACACCAACTCACAGAGGAACAGTGATAGAATCTTACGTGAGATTTTCTGAAAAATGAAAGTATTGCTTCTGCACAATATGAAGGAAAAGCAATGTACTATTTATTTCTGTTTTCATCTCTCTGAATAAATCATGACCCAATGAGAACTCCTGTAAACACTGTCTGGAAATATAAAGCATTCATGACATTTTGTTTGGCCACAAAGTAAAGTATAAAGCATAATCTACTCAGTGTGGTCTCTGGTCAGATAAAGGCAGTCCCTCTGTAAGCCATGTTGAATTCACATATAGAAATATGCACTTGTCTTTGTATTTGAAAGACAACACCAAAGCATTACATTTCAGGCATTTAGCAAACGCTCTTATCCAGAGTGATTTACACAGCTTTTACATTTTTACACAGTAACCATGTATACAGCTGCATATATACTGAAGCAATTCATGTTAAGTACATTGCTCAAGGGTACAATGGCAGTGTCCCCTAACCATGTAAGCATGTATTCTTACCAGGGATGTCAATTTAACGCATTCATTTAGTGCAATTCATTATTTAAAAAAATTATGCGATAAAAAAAATAAGGCATTTAATCAATTTCGCACCCTGACCCCGTAGCCTATGTCTAGGGGTGTCACGATTCTCCAAATCCGCGATTCGATTTGACTTTCGATTTTAAGGTCACGATTCGATTCGATTTTCGATTTTTTTCCAGCACTATTTTTTTCCCCAGCACTATAGTCTAACTAATGGCTATGCCATTGTCAGACTATCGAGTCTTGATTTGTAAAGAAAAATACTTGTTTCTCAATAAGTAACTTTTATTTGAATAATAAAAATTATAAATAATAACAAAAATATGATAATATTTAAACACACCTAAACAGTTAAGAGCTTTATCAAAACTAGACTCTAGAATAATAAACAGTTGAACATTTACCACGCTATTAACAATTTACACATTGGTTTTATGCCCTGAAAACGGTCATTTACATTTTCAAATTCTTCTTTAAAAAGATGAGCGTGTTCACATTCTTTGAACAGTTAAGAGCTTTAACAAACTAATATCTGAAATAATAAACAGTTGAACATGTACCACGCTATTAACTATTTACACATTTTTTTTCATGCCCTGACAACTGTCATTTACATTTTCAAATTCTAAATGAGAATGGAAGAGTTGCCTGTGTCAATGTTTTTTTCCCAGTCAAATCTATTTCTTTGTGATGCCTGCGAATGTGTCCTGCCATATTTGACGTGTTGCCTGAGGTGGTGTATGGTACTCGCGTGTAGCATAGCCGACAAACTGTCGTTTTTTTGTCAATGACGCGTTCGTTGTTTATATAACTCATGGGGAAGGCAAAATGTTGCCACACCGGTGACTTGAGGGAAGCAGGAGGATTTTCCAGTTCTGTTTCTCCATCTCCGACTCCGGCAGTGGCCATGGTGTGTCGAAAAGTAATGCAGGCTACCGGTAATCTAACGTTAACTAGCAGCTGTGTCTTCTTTGAAATATCGTTGTTTTTTTTTCTTCGGACGCACGCCTGCGTGGACGAACAAAATGCAGTGGAAGGAGTCAAGTTTCATTTTGTCGGAAACGCTTACATTAGAGATGGCCAAGTAGGCTACTTTTTTTTAGATTTTACCCATCACATGAAAGGCTAAGAAGAGCGCGCGGGGGGCGGGGGTGGAGAGAAAAAAAAAACTGGGAGAACCAGCTTGTGATTTCGAAGTTCGAAATCGAACGCTCATTTCGATCGATTTTCGATTTCGAATCGGTATCGTGACACCCCTACCTACGTCGTACGTTGCACAATTCCAACCGCAATTGGCAGTCGGCGCATCATTGCCTCATGGAACATGATGGAAGCGGATGACTAAACTCTGCTTGGCCCTCTAAATGGAAAATTTACGTACAAAAGACACCCAGATGGAACCGTTGATAAGAACACAGTCATATGCATTCTCTGCAAGAAGGAATTTTTGTACCATCGGAGCAATTCAAGCTTGAAGTATCACCTCAATGCAAAGCATGTTTTTGCGATTTCTGCAGTCAGCCCATCCCCTGCTGCTACTACAGGCAACGCGCCTCGCCAAACCACACTTACCGAGAGCAGGCAGCACAGAATTAGTAAGTCTACCTCGGACAGATTGACAAACTCGATCGCAAAATGGATTGCTGTGGACTGCAGACCAATTACTATGGTAGTAGACAAGGGCTTAATGGAAACGTTTCAAATTGCGTCCTCCGATGCAGCTTACAAGCCACCATCAAGAGGCACAATAGTTTCGAAAATCCACCAGCTGTAAGACACCGAAAAGAAAACGAAATTGGACGTATTGGCGCAAGTTGAATATGTTGCCCCTGAGCGGGGATCACTGGATCTCGGTCAGCAGACTACCTAGGTGTAACGGCACACAGTGATTGGAAACTTCAGTCCTTCGCATTAGCCGTGCTGAAGACGGTCACCAGGCACTATTCTGATGCATGCGCCGAACAATTTCTAACGGTGGCAGGGGAGTGGGGCGTTCAAGAGAAGGTCACCACCGTCGGAACAGACAGCGCTCGAAACGTGGTTGCTGCAGCGAGAAAGCTTCCATTTGAGCACATGCCCTGTATTGCTCACATCCTACACATCACTGTTTGCCTCGGTCACAGTTTGTCGATGCATTGGCAAAGTGCCGCAAGATTGTCGGCCATTTTAAGCACAGCCCCGCCAATACCGAGGAACTACATCAGCAGCAAACAGCACTTGGACAACAGGGAGAGCCACTGATACAGGATGTTTCAATGAGATGGAACTCGTCGCTCGCAATGATCACACGCCTCCTACGGAACCAGGAGGCTGTAAAGGCTACTTTGGCCCAACAGAAGCACAAGTTAGTCATGCTGACCCCAGCTCAGTGGGACAAACTGCAGAGGCTGGAGATCCTCTTTGAACCCTGCAGGTAAGCCCAAAACTTTATTGTATGTATCTCTTATCTTCTACTGCAGGTATGTGACTGAGCTCCTTGGGGGTGAGGCCTACGTCTCATGCTCTGTGGTGCTGCCTGCACTCTGCCATCTGTACCGCATCATGGAGATCTCTGATGAGGACCCAACCTACATGGTGAGGTTCAAGACCGCCTTCAAGAAGGACCTAGCCGAATGGCAAGCTGACACCAATAATGGATGGCTCAAGCTGGCTTCAGCACTCGACCCACGGTTCAAGGACTTGAAGTGCCTACCAAGAGGAGAGAGAGATGAGGTGTGTACCAGCCTTGAGGACATGCTGCAAGAAGCAGAACCCAGAAGAGCTACTCCACAACCCTCTACAGAAGATGAACCAGCAAAGAAGAAGAGGAGCCTCCTCCTGCTGGGTTCAGACTCTGAATCAGATAAGGAAATGGTGCCTAACAGAGCTCTATACCACTATAAAGCAGAGCCCAGCATCAGCATGGATGAGTGTCCACTACAGTGGTGGTCATGTAAAGGTGTCTTCCCTGGCTCGCAAATATCTGGCCACCCCTGCAAGCTCTGTGCCATGTGAGCGACTCTTCTCACTTGCAGGCAACATAGTCCTAAAGAAGAGGGCAGCCTTACAAAAAAAATGTAAATAAGTTAATTTGTCTTAGCAACTGGCTGAAGGAGGAATAAGAGGTATTGAGGTCAATGGAGCTGTGTAACTGTCATGGCCTAAGTAGCCTAAGTGATAGGCTTATGTTAAATGAAAAAAAAAAACTGTTATGGCGACATTGTAGTCTAAGTCATAGGCTTATGTTAAATTAAAATAACTGTTATGACCACATTTTAGGCTAAGTGAAAGGCTTATGTTCAATGAAAAAAAAACATGTATTTCTGAAAACTTCTGAAGATATGGAAATAAAACAATATATTGATTTCTAAAACCACCTTGTAATGTCTATTCAATGCTTTACTCGTCTGCCACAATATTGTAATGTCTTTGAATTGAAATATCTTAATTTGGGGGCTTTTCCCAGCAAATATTGATAATATTGATACATTCAAATATTTGTGATTAATTTGATGAATTAATCAGCATATCATGTAATTAATTTGACTACATTTTTTAATCTATTGACAGCCCTAATTCTTACCCATATGAAAACATGCAAGGTCAGTGTCCTGAGTCATGCATAAGTTTTTATGAGAAATCCGAGAATACGGATTTCAAAACGAACATATGTAAGCTACGGATTGCAAAACCAAGAGTAGGCTATGGAATTACATGTTATCCATTATCGTTGCTTAGTAGCCTAATGAATTCAACAGAAAGACACACCGTGCAATCTATTAATATATGAGGCTACTTTTAAAGTTGTGTTGTATTTCTTTGGTGAATTATTATAAGATATATAGGCTCACAACATTTTATACAAGCGATATGGCACTGTAACCCATGGTAGGCTATAGCATGGATATTGACACGGCTAATGGGGTTTGCCAGCGCACCGCTTGGCATCCTGCTTAGTAAGAACATCCCCTAGCTTTAATATTCATGATACCACAGGTTCTTGTGCAATATCACTTTAATATTTATCCCGTTTCATTGAGTGTGAATTGTAGCCATGATACTGACTTTCCATGATACTGACTTGTAGCCATGATACTGGCGGACCTTCCTGCAGTTAACCCTTTATTTACAAATGGATTTAAACTGAAACCTGATGATTTCACTCAAAAGCCATACGTAGGCTATGGATTGCAAAACTGTACATACGGATTGCAAAACTGTACAAACGGATTACAAAACCCGTACATACTGATTGCAAAAACCAAGAGTAGCTACAGATTGCAAAAGTGTACGCACAGATTGCAAAACCGAGAGTACAGATTTCCACTAAGATTTTTTTTTTCCCACCTAGGGTACCTTGAAGGGCTCCATACAGTCTTACCTGCTGCTCTGTTGCTTTCTCTTCTGTCCCCAGCTCTTTATCTTCTGTAAACTGAGGCTCACCTGCCTAACATGATATCAAAAGGGTGCATTTAAACACTACACACTCGCTAGCTAGCTGCTACAACATATTGTGATTTGTAAGGGAAGAATCTTATAAACAGCAAGCAATCAAAAAACATACTGACTGACATCTGTGGTTAAAACATATTTTATCAAAACTAGATAATAGATTAAGTTATGAGATTTTGAGGTTATGCATGGTTTGAAGAAGTTGTTAGTAGGGGTGCAAAAAAAATCCTGTGTACCGAAAACAGCTGGCAGCTGTCAGCTGTCAGCTGACATAACAATATTAGCACATATTTCATTGAATTTAGTTTAATAGTAGGCAGATATTTTTTTTTTACATCCATCCATTATCTAACCCGCTTATTCCTGGTCAGGGTTGCGGGGGGGGCTTGAGCCTATCCCAGCATGCATTTGGCGAGAGGCAGGAATACACCCAGGACAGGTTGCCAATCTATCGCAAGGCACACACATTCACTCACAAACTCATACCTATGGGCAATTTAGAGTCTCCAATTAGCCTAACCTGCATGTCTTTGGACTGTGGGAGGAAACCCACATGGACACAGGGAGAACATGCAAACTCCTCACAGAAAGGCCCTCGGCCGGGACTTAAACTCGGTACCATCTTGCTGTGAGACAGTGCCACCCCATTTTTTTTTTTTTACAGACAGACAATTTTCCTACAGAAAACCTTTTTTGCACATGCAAAACTAATAACACAACCAATGATTGGTGGAAAATAAATACCAGGACAAATCATCGGTGATGTTATTGGTTTCGCGTGTGCAAAAATGTTTTGTACATGTTAAAGGTTTTAGTAGATCAGGCCCTTAGTGGATAAATAGTCTATAAGTAGCCAAAGTATAATGCTATGAAGGCGGGACCAATTTTCATTGGCTAGTCCAGCCCACATATAATCCTGACATCACGGATACCTCGTATGTGATTAGCTAGTAACTGCAACACGATCAGGCATCAGTATCTCATTTTTAGTAAGATGGATTGGAAGGAAACCGTATGAGGGTTGGGTACTGGTGTGCATCCAAACTAGTTAGGTATAGATTTGTGATCGTGTCATGGTTATCAGAAACCGTTCAGTGAAACCTTACAGATAAGTAAAGCGTAACAATTTGTACCACACAGGCGATAAATTCAGGTTACTGATTGGAGGGGACAATTAACCTCCCTTTCAATTAACCCCCCCTCCCCCAAATCTACACCAACGCCATCAGCCCATTTATAGCTGAAAATATCTTGTAAGTTTCAAGTACAGTACAAGTAGTTGCATCATGTACAGTATAAACATGTAGGCCTACTTGACATTGCGGTCTGCGTTGAGACACAAATTTATATGTAATCAGCAACATTAGATCAAAGTAAATATCTTGTAGTATACGCAAACAACAATTTACTGTAATTCCAGTATCTTGATGTGCCCGATGTCTGAACATACAGAGCACTAATTCATCTCATATACTGTAGCTATACTGTGACAGCCTACATTCTATTGACAGACAGTTAATTGCATCTCATGTAGGCTAATTCAGAAACATTTCTGTAGATTAGTGAAACAAATTTATGGCTTCATATTATGAGTTCTTGTTTCCCAATGTTCATATTATGGCAGTGTTCACACAGGAAAACAATTATGTCCCACTGTAACATCTGAAAACTAATTTAAATACGTCCTTTGGAAATAATTGGTTGAATCATTCATACATATTCACATAGTGAAATAATGGTAGCTGCCATGCTTATTTATGTTTAGAGTCATGTTCGTTTAAGCCAAGGATGGGCAACTCCAGGCCTTGAGGGCCGTGTGTATGCAGGTGTATGCATGTAAATGATTAGGCTAATTAAATAATTGGTAATTGGTGGCAGCAAAAACCTGCATACTCTGACTGCGTCCCAATATTATTTTCTCCCCTCCTCCACTCCCCCACTACCACTCCTCTCCTACCCAGAGGTATGCAAAACTACCTGAATGTTTTGAGTACAAGTAGTTACATGTACAGTATACAATGTACCTGACATAGCGGTTTACGTTGATACAATTTACGTTAATCAGTTTGTAACCATTTGTAATTAATATGTAGCCTAATCAGCAACAAAAGACACAAAGAAGGGTTTCCAGGGCACGGAGGAGAGGAGGTAGTAGTGGAGGAAAAGAGGATGCATTTTTGAGTATTGGGACGCACCCACACAGGGCGAAATAAACTGGAGTGTTTAGACAGAAAGGAAGAAAAGAAATTACCTCTTAGTACTATAAAAAGGCTTAGACAAACGAGGTAACTGAAAAAAGAAATAAAGAAAGGAATTCTTCCGAGAGGAAGACAAAGAAAGGACAACTGGAGAAACGAGTGAATAAAGGAAACAGAAAAGATCCTATGATAAAAATCCTAACTCGATACTAAACGGAGAAATACTGCGTTGCTTATTTGTATCAACAAGGAATGCAGTCTCCAAGTCCTATACCTTACCGGCTTAGTGTTGTGGCAAAAATAACACAGAAACACTGGAACATGGAAGCAAAGCTTCTAAAAAAGCTTATATAGCCAGCAGGAACCTAAAACAGGTGCGTCGGATGAGTGCTGAGTGGAAGCAAAACCACGGCACGGACGGCGGAAAAGCAACACAAGTGCGCCCTCACGCGGCTCTGAGAGAGAACGACCATGGAGATAATAGAGAGGCTGCCAAACCATGACAGTTATGTCCTAACCTCCTGAAGCACACATGCAATTTAGGCTAAATAGAGAATCATTATCTTGGGGAAATTCATATAAGGCGTGTATGCATCATCTTTATTGCCGAAGCCGTCAGCCATCTTTCAGTCTCTGTGGGCATGAGCAGTAGGATTTCACCCAGAAAGACTTCCGCAGTATGACACATCGATGTATCCTTCGCTGGAGACGACAAGGAGCTGAGTTTGAAGCCGCTTCGCTCGTCTCCTCGGAGATTGGAAAGAGGGAGAACACAAAGATTGGTTTCCGGGGCACGGAAGAGACGAGGTGGCAGTGGAAGAAAGGAGGATACATTTTTAGAGTATTGGGACGCACCCACTCTCAACATTATATTGTATCGAGCTGTAACATGCAGGGTCAATCTCACTGTTGATTGGTTAACAACATGAACCAGCCTATCTCTTTGATTGGTTCACGACATGAACCACTTTGTTTTGAAAACAAGAATTTGGGCCGAATCGCTGGTTTTAGAATGCAGAATTTGAGGGTATAAACACAGTGTATGGTGCTGGATTTCTCTCACAGCAGTTCTTTCTATGATTTTTATCAACTAAGCATGACCGTTCCCCGATATATTTCTAAAAAAAAGTTTCCTACTCCAGCTTTAAAGTCTTTTTTTTCTGTTGAGACACCAATTCCCCTGTTTAGTTTCCCCTGACACAGAGTGTTTGAATGGCAAATTAAAGCTGTAATATGTAATTATTTTCAAATTGAAAAAGCTGTCATTTTTGTAGCAATATCCATGCAATGTATTTGCATTATTGTATTATTCATTCCAGCTGTGGTAGTGTAACCTTATGAAATTTGGGGGGCACAAGTGCCTATTTGGAGGGGCAGGTTCATTCTTTCAATATTCAATTTTTCTTCTAAAGCATCATTGTGACAGCATCTCTGTAAAAAAACACTACTCAAATACAAATAGAAATGAATTGATACAGAGAGATCAAACTCAGATGAACCTGCAGGAATGGTCTATATGAAATCCACAGCAATGACCCGGCAGGAATCAAAAGCAGCCAATGGCACTGCCTCAGCTGTTACTGCACCTTCATTCCTGCTGTGAACCTTTGCACCCTGCCGTTCACCTCTTCACTAACTTCAAGGAAATACTGGGAGATCATTGAGTTTGTCCACTGAAAGCTATTGTTGCCTGGACTGTGGTGGAAACATTCCTCTGAGACACCCACAGGCAGTAAAAAGAATGTGTCAATAATGACTGTGTGGGCGGTCAAGACTCAGGAAGCCAATGCTAGTGAGGATGGAGGCTCTAGAGATAAAGTAAGAAATCTCAGCAGAGAAAGGGACATTGTGCACTAATGAGAGACAGAAGTGTCATTTTATTACTTCTATTTATTATTTAAATGTAAATTTGGCACCCAATGTGGGGCTGAGCATCTCCAAATCCCACCCCAATTTGGACTAGCCAATTGTCTGCAACCACAGCCATGTTCATGCTGCGAACACTGCCTATTCGGTGTAGTGTAGACCTCCATGGTTCTCCTCCCAAACAGGTGGTGTCACCAGCTGCTACAGCTAAGCTTGCACAGAGCGGAGTCGGAGGAAGACCTTTTGCATGGTCCACGGGTGGCCGGTCGACCAGCAGAGGTCGCTAGATAGTAATAAACGTGGATCCCTAACCGAATGAACCATCCCATACCCTGGGCGATGGAAATTGTACTGTGCCTGCTGTGTCGTTTCATAAGAAAAACACATCTCTGCTTTTCAGCGAATCACACAGCAGCAGTGAAAGGTGTATTCCTATGACATTTAATGCAGCCAAAAAACTATGGCCGCCTGGACATGTGAGCATCATAACTACATGAACATACTTTTGATCATTTGTGAAGTGAGAGGTTTATCTGAACCCTAAAAACTAATAAGAGGTCACAAATCAGGTGTGTAGTTTTGGCATACTATTTGAATCATTCATATACACTATCGTTCAAAAGTTTAGAATAACTGAGACATTTTTATGAATTTGAAAGAAATTGATACTTTTATTCACAGAGGTAACATTAAAATGATCAAAAAATACAGTCAAGACATTGATAGTTACAAACTACTATTTCCATTTCATTCTATTTTGTACTTTAGCAATTGTAGCCATTTTTACACACAGTCCCCCCATTTTAGGTCACCAAAAGTAATTAACATAAATGTAAATAAAGTCGTCATATTTAATATTTGGTTGCATATCCTTTGCATGCCATGACTTCCTGATGTCTGTGACCCAAAATCATCAAAAGATTCTTTATCTTATTTTCAGGTAGTCTTACAAGCGATAATATAACCTCTCTGCATTTGAATGGATCTCTATGGGATTTGGGGAGTGGGACTATATTAAGCTGTAAATTACACAGGTATAAATTCTTTTCAAAAATGTCTTACTGATTCCAAACTTTTGAACGGTAGTGTACATCTATAAAAGGGCTTGGTAATCATATAAAAACACATACAAATACATCTACTTGTTAAACATCTTAAATTAATGACCTGATTACTAATTTACACCGAATCTACCACTGAATTACCATTCACATTAATTAAAATACTGCTACCACTAATAACAATAACACCAAAAACAATAACACCTCAAGCCATATACTGTAGAAATCCCTCACAGTGATGAGTTTGATCCGACATGTGATCCAATCTCTGTCTCTTGTTCTCTTTGCTTACCCCCTGTCTGAATAACATTTAAAAAAATACAAAAGGGGGTAATCAGTCTGCTCTCCTTTAAAAAAGTGAGCCCTAAAGTCACCTCATAGTTGCTGCCTGGGTCTTCTTCAGACCCTTTGAGCAACATATGTAACATCTCATAATAAGCTTTAAAAATAAACCTGTTGACCCCCTCATTCCCACATGTTTCAAGGAGAGAGAAAAAAAGTTTTTTTTGATAAAGTCTATCTGGTGTAACCTGACATTTCAGGGAAAGGACCGAAGCAGGCCTTCATCCTCCTGAGGCCAATTTGAAACGAACGCCTGACAGAGAGGCACAGTGTTGCTTGTTGACATGTTTTATGCAGCTGAAAGGTGACAAACAATTCACCAAGATCTGCTCCAGGGGAGCCACACATAGGGAGGGTGACATTTTCCCTCGGACTAATTGATAAACATTGGGTCAAGGCACAT
The DNA here is from genome assembly GCA_029718625.1 of Synaphobranchus kaupii. Lineage (NCBI taxonomy): Eukaryota > Metazoa > Chordata > Actinopteri > Anguilliformes > Synaphobranchidae > Synaphobranchus > Synaphobranchus kaupii. Next base: position 72,212,525 of record CM056380.1, on the reverse strand, counting down.
AGTCATTCTCCTGGACTCTTAATCAAAGCCGACAAGACCCTTTGTTTATGTTTGCCAGGAGGGCGGCTTAGGAACTGAAAATCCACATGTCGCAACAGCGCTTATGCCTGTGGCCTTTTAGTGGTGAGCCACACAAGCTTATTCAGGTGCTGTTGCTCAAGCAAGAATGATTCACAGATAAACAATGCTTGAGCTCCCTGTTTCTTTGCTTACGAGAAACTGGGAATTATTTCAAAATAATAATTTTAAAATAATGAAAAAAGCAGGATGAGTACAGAAGGATCAATACCTGTCTGGACTTTGAGAGGGCGATCAATAGCTTTGTGAATCCACAGTCAAATTCTTCTTATTATTATTATTTATTTGCTTGGCAGATGGCCAGAGCATCTTACATAACTTATAATTTTATCCATTTACAAAGCCAGACTTTTATTGAAGTTAGGGCGAGTACAATGGTGGTGTTCTGTCTGGGAATCAAACCAAGAAAGCCAGTTCCTTAAACACTACATCATTCTACCACCCACTTCTACGTTAAACCTTTGAAGCATAGTTCTAAAAAGCAATGCTAGGGCTATGTGATTTTTTCACAAATGTTCTATTCAGCAGTTGAATATTGTTTCCCTTAGCTATGGCTATTCTAATATTCATAGTAAACACTAAATTATTAGTATCTGGTTTTCTTTCAGAATATGTAAAAAGCAATACTCAGTTATTGTGGCGAATCTCTTATAAACACAGACATGATCATACAGTTCAGTGAACAATACTTTAGAAATGTATATATTCTTTTAAAAATGTATTTAAAAAATAAAAGTAAGCCCCAATTGCCTTTGGCTACCTATAAGCTATTCACATTTTAATTGCTGCGTTGCAATCAGTGAAATTGTATTGTAACTGAAATCTGAGATCTGAAGGATAATGTGAAGTTCTATGAAAGCCTAAGGGCATACTTCCAGGGGTGACACAATGACAGCTGCATAGGATGAGGTCATTTAAACTGACCAATAATGAGAAAATGAGAGCTACACACTGTGAGGTCATTTCAACTGACCAACAATGAGAATATTAGAGCTACACACTGTAAGGTAATTTCAACTGACTAATAATGAGAAAATGAGCTACACACAGGGAGGTCATTTCAACTGGCCATTAAAAATGAGGAGTTATTCACTGATCAATGGGAGCGCTCCAAAATCCCGTGCCTGTACGCCATTTTGTGGCATGTGGGTGTGGTTCCCACGGCAAACGAACCGGCACATGCCACTTGTGCCTGTCTGAACTCCTGGCAAAGACGACTTGAAAAGACAATAATTACCACGTGCAACAAAGCACGACAGACAGTTGGAAGCTGGCACATACCACGTGACTGCTGCCGCCGGCTGACAGATTCCACTCAATCTAAGCGGTTTTCTCCGCCCTTGCTGCTCTGTAATCCGCAGCGAACCAGCACGGTGTTTTTGAGCACACCCACTGTTGCCTATCCTTGCTGCTTGTGGATCGTTCATGGGCTGGTAAGGACGCTAATGTATGTAACAATCCAGTCAGAGAGAGTTTTGAATAAAGCACACATGTAAACCTTTGAATATTTGGAATCAGAGGTTTGTTCCTTTTCATCATTTTTTTTCCCTTAACATTCCTCCTGGCAGAATTTTCTGCACCACACCGGATTCCTTCATCCCTGCTTCAGCCAGACGTGCGGCAACAGATCCGATGTTCCCCACGGTAACAGATCTGTGGGAGGCGACAGCCAAGGAGCTCCACTTTAATCCTGATTTATCCCGTCTGGGCCACTTTCTTTTATGGGAATTTAATTTATTTCAAGGTTTCGCTGCAGAGCCTAGATTTTGAACTGGAACCGTTTTGGTCAGCTGATGCTTATGGGGTCCCACCTGAATTATCTTTAGTCATAGTCTTAAACACTGGGGGGGGGGGGGGGCTTCAAGGAAAGACATAATTTCACAAGGATGACAGTGATGTTTGTTTGCTCAAAACAATGTTAATGAATGGATGTTAAATTGGGGAGTACTAGCAATCAGAACATCATTTTCACAATAATGATAATAAAAGAAGGATATGGCTAAATATATTTAACTAAATATATTTGTTAAATATTGTTGTCAGTGGTGCATGTACATTCCGTTTTCACTATTTCATGCACAGTTATCTCACGACAGGATTCTGCAGTGTGAATGTTATTGGCAATGCTATAATTCACAGCTTATCATTTTAGCAGTGGGGGATTCTGCTTTACGTTGTGTATTGGGCCTGTCATATCCGCGTCACCTTTCCGCCTCATGCGTATGGATGAAGCGAAGCCACTGCTGTGCCAGCTCCATGCAAACCAACCTTACGTTCAAAGACCTTTCTCATGAAGGACGTCAAGATAAAAAAATTTAAAAAAGCTTTACGCTATATGACCAGGAAGGGGATTGATACTGAGATTTGCACGAAGGTTCGAAATCGCCTACACAACAATAAACGCAGAGCGCGCTGCGTGTCAGGCACTACTGCATGGGTGACCTTACCTTGATATAAATCTTTCTCTGTGACATTCATCTCTGTTAAAATGTGGAATGCAATCACACAGGAGATTAAAGGGAGCCTCACTGTGCATACGGCCCTTCTCCTGCTATCACGCGACAATACAGGAGCTATGGGAGAATTACTTTCTTTTTACACATCACTGAACCACAGGTAGAGGGGAACAAAATAATAAATCTCCCTACATGGTTTTCTTTCCAGGCCATTGTGACATTGACCTAGGATTGTCACAAACTGGCTCAAAGTCCATAACAAAAAGGGAGAGTGAAGAGTAACAAATTAATAGGTTTATTTAAACTAAAGTAAACTAAACACAGAATGGACTGTGAGAGTCTGTAGGCTCAGTGGTGTATGCAGTGTGGATGAGTGGAAAGTTTTGGCTGTGGGGGTTTTGAAGGGGGCGAATTGAAAGGAACCAACATGAACCAACTTCACACCGGTGGAGGAGCCAGCGTGGGGAAGAGAGAGAGTTGGCCCATGCGGCCTCCTTTTATCACCTGCAGGGCCCAGCCTGCCCAGGTGCTCCACGTCAGCGAACGACCCTCCCTATTTTGCCCTCCCAACTTCCTGCAGCAAACACATGAACAAAGAAGAGAATCCTGCCGTCAGAGTAGGAGGGGCGTCACAAGGATGAAGAAGGCATCCCCTAATTTAACAGGGTCCTGAACACGGTCCAAAATTGTTTGACCCAAACAATTCTCTGTGCAGCGGAGTGAGACATTGCAATGTAAAAGCAAGCAGAACAATCAGTAAGCAGTTGGGAGATGGGAGATAATCTGTAAATGCTCCTCTGGAGGGAGGGGTGGGGGGGGGTCTGGAAGAAAATTGGCCTGTTTCTTCAAGGACACCCTTATAAATAAAACAAGCACTTGTTGGCCACAAAGCAGTTCATCCAATAATTGCCAATAGGTGGCTTTTTGAGAATACTCAATGTAAACAAATGGTACAAAAAAGGAGGTTGCATTTCTTTATAGTGTATATACAGTACAACCTCAGAGGTGTACTGGCAGAGTTGTGGACTGACCAGCAAGCCAAACATGGTATGAAACCAGAAATGGCATTCACCAGTCCAACTTATCAAGCTCCTTATTTGCAAGCATTCAACAAAAATTTGAGTCACACTTTCCACTGATTAAAAAATGTAAATGATATCATAATTAGACACAGGGGTGTATTTTACCCTACTTCTAAAGAATGTAATGTGGAAAAGCTGATAGTTTAATAACTGGGTGAACTGAATTAAACAGCTAACATAATAACCCTGACTGGTCGAATAGGATGCCCGTACACTGCATGTCAAAGCCGCATGGAGTAGACTCCACTCTATGCAAGCTTAGCCATAGTTTATGGTGGGAAAAGAAGTAGTAGTGACACCATGTGATGCATGCACACTCTGAGTTGGGAGTAGGGTCCGCGCATGAACGCGGCTGCAGTTGCAGATAATTGGCTATTCAACATTAGGGTGGGGACTGGATATATGCAGCCCTGTGTTGGGCACCAAAATTATTTTAATTAAATTTTAATAAGTAGCTGAAATAAGAGACCAAAAATAGTGTGTCACTGAAAATAAAATGTGTCTTTTGGAAAGCCAAGGCAGGAAAAAAATAATAATGCTATGGGAAATTAATTAGATGCTGATTGCCACTGGTATTATTGTTAACAACTTAAAAAATGTCAGGTATTTTGCAGCCACTCTTAAATAAGGTTTATAGCTACAAATGTAGAAATAAAGCTGCTATACTTAAGCACACAGTTATAGTCAATAAAGGATTCAAATCTTTAACTTTTTTACGTCAGTTACAAATATTTCAGACATGCTGCATCCATTTTTGATCCATTAGTATTTTTGAGGTTTATGGGTTCCTGACAATAAAGGTTAATTTTGTGTCTGAATGTAATAATTTTTGTAACTGTACCATTTCACCTTCATTAACTCACAAATGTGTTTATGGCTCATGATAAACTGAGGGACTTTTAAAGTTTAGAAATGCCTTGTAGTGTAACTGTGTGAAGGTAAATATGAACAACAGCGTTATTAAAATGTTAAACATAATAAAGCTATGAAATTATTATGAATTGACAAAATGAATAGCAAAATGCCACCTTTAATAAGTCTAATAAAAAAAATGTAATAAGTCATAACTCAAATAAAAAGAGTTCAAGTTAAAAGTTAAAGACCAGCAAGTACTTGAAAAGATTAGGTTGCCGTAATGAAATACCTCGGCAGCTCAATTGTCAAACTATTTGAGTAAACTGAACTCATGGTTTTACAGTGAAATGTTTGCTAAGCGAAGGTACTGGCTTTATTTTTATGATGGCCAAAGATTTTTATTTTTTGTTTCTTTATCTGTGAGTGCTCTCAATATTTATTTCATGAGTAAATAGTAAAAACTAGGGTATAGTACCAGTCAGATAACTAAGGTATAACGATCCCTAGGTTTGTTTAGATCATCATCTAATCATTTTGCTTCCCTCCGATTCACTACTTTTAAAAAACATGTTTACAACAATTATTAACTATTAAGTGTCATGCCGTTTGTTTGTACTTTTGCTACTGTAGATTAACTTGAATAACATGATTGAATAACATGACAATTTATTTATTCTTTGAATTTTGCCTTATCACAATTTAAGTCATTCAGTATTTTTATGGGAGCATTGAACATGATTTATGATTTTAATTGGTTTCTGACTTCAGTAAAATGCTATCAGTTTGTAATTCCAGACCCCTAATAGAATTATGTACATCCTGGAATTAATTCCCTGTCAATATTTCCCCTTTTCCTGATCAATAGTGATCAATTCCAATCCTTTTTATAATGGATTGTGTGTAATTATAATATTGCAAGACAGAGGATGACACATGATGCCCCTCTAGATATAAAATTACACGTCATAAGCTTTCACACATTTGCAAGGATTAACCTGATTCATTTCGCAAATAGATCCTGAAATATATCTTGTAAGAACAGGAGCCCTGCATAATGCCTGTAATATCACTGTACACAGTACTGTGAAGAACAGGAGCCCTGCACAATGCCTGTAATATCACTGTACACAGTACTGTGAAGAACAGGAGCCCTGCATAATGCCTGTAATATCACTGTACACAGTACTGTGAAGAACAGGAGCCCTGCACAATGCCTGTAATATCACTGTACACAGTACTGTGAAGAACAGGAGCCCTGCACAATGCCTGTAATATCACTGTACACAGTACTGTGAAGAACAGGAGCCCTGCATAATGCCTGTAATATCACTGTACACAGTACTGTGAAGAACAGGAGCCCTGCACAATGCCTGTAATATCACTGTACACAGTACTGTGAAGAACAGGAGCCCTGCATAATGCCTGTAATATCACTGTACACAGTACTGTGAAGAACAGGAGCCCTGCATAATGCCTGTAATATCACTGTACACAGTACTGTGAAGAACAGGAGCCCTGCACAATGCCTGTAATATCACTGTACACAGTACTGTGAAGAACAGGAGCCCTGCACAATGCCTGTAATATCACTGTACACAGTACTGTGAAGAACAGGAGCCCTGCATAATGCCTGTAATATCACTGTACACAGTACTGTGAAGAACAGGAGCCCTGCACAATGCCTGTAATATCACTGTACACAGTACTGTGAAGAACAGGAGCCCTGCATAATGCCTGTAATATCACTGTACACAGTACTGTGAAGAACAGGAGCCCTGCACAATGCCTGTAATATCACTGTACACAGTACTGTGAAGAGCAGGAGCCCTGCATAATGCCTGTAATATCACTGTACACAGTACTGTGAAGAACAGGAGCCCTGCATAATGCCTGTAATATCACTGTACACAGTACTGTGAAGAACAGGAGCCCTGCATAATGCCTGTAATATCACTGTACACAGTACTGTGAAGAACAGGAGCCCTGCATAATGCCTGTAATATCACTGTACACAGTACTGTGAAGAACGTGGATTAAAACCATCTAAAGGTTAAAGAAATCCTGTCATCACTGTTGCACATTCTCATTGCTTTGTTCAAAGGCTTTGGCTCTTAGGCACACATCCAGCTTTGTTCTCTGAGAGGTGTGCGGCAGCATACATACTTAAGCAGCCCAAGGTTCTGCTGTACTTATCCAAAGCAGGTACAAAGACCGAAACCCTTTCTAAACACTGCCTGAACACAGACCAATATATAATAATTTTATCTATATCAAATCAGATAAATTGTGATGCAATTAATTTTTTTTTTTTTTTGATGAGATTACGTTCACATCAGTGATCCCTGGGGCCCTATCTTACACCCGGCGCTAAGCGGCGCTAACCCAAACGCAAGTGTCTTTGCTATCTTACACCCGGCGCATGGTTCATAATAACGCCTTGCGTTCACGTCCTTTAACTACCATGTATTCTTGCGCCCATTACAAGTGAACTGGGCGTTGGTCTTAAGATGAGGAGTGGCCAGGATTATTTCTGGCGTATTGCTATCTTGAGCCAGCAGAAAGCGCTTGCGCTAGAACCACCACAAACCTGGTCTAAAGTCATGTCGCAATTGTTTACATGTTATTTTAACGGCGCATATAAGTGCGTCTACATAGGCGTGTGCACAACCTGCGTACCCTCCTGTCTGTTACACACAGGGGCGCGCACAAGCATGACTAAAATATCTAGATCACAATGTGAAATATTATTATTGTGTAGGCTATATCAAAAATGCATAATAATAAAAGGTTCCATAGGTCCACATAACTTTCCCTCAGCGAAGGGAAACGATGCCACATTACATTGCTCTCAGCCCACTCCATCAACATCCAGGCGATGTGCGATGGTACGGGACAATGGCTATCCATTAAAAAGGAGCTGATAACACCTATATCAAGCCTAATGCGTGAATTGTCATTTACACCTAATGCGTGAATTGTCATTCAATGGAAAACTCGCGCACTGCAATAGACGGACATTTGAGTTTTGAAAATGCGCTTCAGATGTCATTACAATACAGCTCTGTTTATCTAGGAATACAGCCTGTAAGTAAATAGAATGGTTTGTGACTGAAAAAAGTTCAAAACCTTGTTCAGTGAATATTGCTTTTATTGTTTTTCAAATAGCCTAGGCTACAGCGGGTTCGCTGTGCATAAGGTTTTTTTCGATAGCCTATGGTTAAAAAACGGAGCTAAATATCACCATGTTAACTGAATTGTAACCTTAGCTATTCTTCGTCCTTCATATTTTTTTAAATTACAGTGACAACGTTTCCATACCCTCAGCTTATTAAAACCCCGCTGATTTCACCTGTTATTCCATAACTGAACAAAAGATTTTAAAGAGAACTAAGCGTCTAATTATAAACGAAAACAAATTTGCAGCACGTTACAATTAATTCACAATTAATTTTAATACCATGTGCGCTTTACAGGAGCAGGTCTGTTTCCCCTGCTGTAAATCACACTTTTAACAGTCTTCCTGGGAAAGTGGATTGTTTTAAAGCATTACGCTACCAGTAAAAAAAAAGGTTGGTCACATTTCCATAAGCAGGACATTATAAAACAAGGGAAAATATGCGTGAACCTATGGGTTGCCAACCTGACAGCTTTATTGTATTTATTGTCATCATTAAGGCAAAATAACGTTATTTATTTTATTAATCAAAATTAGAATGCAGGTAATGAACTTCGGATGAAGCTTGAACATGAGTTCATTGCTTCATTGCATAATCAAACGAAATTCGTTAAACAAGCAGGCTAATTTGGCGTTTTCTAAGGTGAGACGGAAGCCATTGGTAGCTTATTCTCAGCTGTTGCAGGTGCCTTTAACGAAATTTAACCGCATATATTTTGTAAAATAGCAGCACTGTCGGAAATGACCGGGAACTCATAATGGTTTGTCCAAATAATATTTATCATAGGCTACTAGTGATCCATATAGCCTGTTCCTTGATCACACTAAACACGCACGCGCATGTCTGTTTCGCCATCATATAAGCAATCCGCCGAGGTGGAAAAGCAGGCTTTTAAAGGGAATGGGATATGACATTTTGATTGGTTTATTGCATGTCACGCCCAAGACACACCTATAATTAATGAAGAGACTAGGTTCAGCCCACTTGCACGCTGTGCCGTGCTTAGCGCCCAAAAAACACGCCGTTAAAATAGCAAAAGTGGACTTGGACACGCCCTAAATGGACTTTACGCCATGCGCTTAGACCAAGCGCCAAGATCGCCAAGATAGGGCCCCTAGAGTAGGTTCATCAATTATCAAATTACAGGACTATTTAATCTATGACAATATCTTTAAAGCATTTGCAGTGACGAAATGCTGAGGCAGGTTTCTTTTTTTCATGTTAGAACCTAACCTACAATGATCAATCCTACACAATTAATAAACACATTTTAAAGTTGAAATATCACAAATTCCAACACACAATGTTTTCAAATGTGCACTGGGCTTCTGAAGCTGAGCTGCAGAAAAATTTGAAGACTTCTCCCAGAAGAGGAATTCTTTCTGATACCTCAAAGGGAACAATTCCATAGTAGTGGCAGATTTATGTTTTGTGTGGCTTCAAAAGCTCCCTGTATATCACAACAAAATTGCTCCACCCCAAATAATTATATAATACGGTGTATTTCAGCACACATTGAGCCTAATTAAAGTTTATGTAATTATACATCAAGTATGCCCATTTTGCCCACATGGGCATTCATCTTGAATCTTAAGTAATCTCTTAATTTCATGTTGCTTGAAAAATAGAGAAAATCCAATAAATAAACAATTGAGACTAAAGACAGGTTTTTATCAACATATGGTGATATTTTGTTGAATTTTCTTATATTTGAGAGTAGTAATATGTTTAAAGAGAATGTGTGTGACTGGGATGCCTCCCTGTCACATTGCTGGTTTTCACCTCAAACCCCCATAGCATTCCAAGCTTTCCCCAACACATGTACACACGTGCACGCACACACAAACGCACAACACCACCATGCAAAATGAAATGTTATATGCAAGTTCATAAAGGCCTCAAAAAAAATTGTAAAAACAGTGTCATCATAATTATACTTCTCAGAGTGGATATAACAGAATAAATGTCAAAAAGAAACTTCAGCTGTTCTTTGTGTGAAGACAATTATACGTCCCTCACAAATCTATAATGTGTAGGGGGACAACTTTATTGCCCTAGTAACCACTCACTTCCTTATAATTCAGAGACGGGGCTCATTAGGACAAGAATTTCTAAATCATCATAAATATGGTCTCAACTTTGGTTTACAGCGATGCAGACTCACGGCGGAGCTGGATAAATATGACAGGAATAACTCACCATCTCTAGTTTTGTAGAATAAAATGCAGAAGGAATATCACCAGAAAAATCCCACTTTGGAGCACAAATCTGCTTGAACCACCTGTGTTATTCCAATACTAATGGGAATTCTAACATCGGAAGCAATCAACCATGAATAAAAGTTAATTTCCTAGGTGTTTAATTATCTTGCAATCAAAGTGTCCAGGCAGATGTTTGCACGTGCACAGACTGTTGCATAAATTTTTAAATCCTGCTATAACATAAAAAAAGTGATAGCTTGTGAATACCAAATTACATAATTAATATTATATATATATATATATATATATATATATATACACAATATCACTTTCCTATGTAAATACATTTGCATTTTTCTGACATTTCCAGCCATGAACTGCAACATGAAATGAAATTTTTTAAATAGTTGCAATGGATTTGTGTATTAATGTCCTGCAAACCTTTTAGCTATTATGATTTTTAGAAATATACTCACATCAAGACAATATCAGTTTTTCTGCAATGTTTTATTGTTTTCCCCAACATTTGCATCAGTTAGACTGTAATTTCAGTTAGACTGTAATCTCAGTTAGACTTTAATTTCTACTTTCTATTGAAGAAACATATATTAATGTTGTGTATTGTTTTGTAATGTTTTAATATAGCTGAGCAGTACATTTGTCATGTAATGACAAGATATTTCAGATGAATCACGCAATCAACACAGCATCACTGTATCATATTTCAAAAGTTCATGATTACATGACAAGATGCCAAGGCTGTCAAATTGAAACAGCAATTGAATATACATTATTTTATGTTGTGTCTATTTTAGTCTGAGCTTACACTGTTGAAGTTGAAGGCTTATAGTTTCAACAACATTAACAATTAATTCAAAATCTGAAAAAAATATGAAAATCTATTCTATTAGGACACAGTAACGCTGTGACAGGGAATATAGACTTTGGGACTGACGGAGAGGGAGGAATGTTCTGTTGTATTGTTCTTTAAGGATTTATTATGAGGGAGATGTACCTATAGGGCTCAATGATTATTTGTTTTGTGGGTGGGCCATTTTGGGGTTATGGGTCTGTGTTGCAGGGGAGATTTAGACCACGGGTCGGATTCAGTAAAGTGATGTTGTAAACAGTGAAGCTCTCTCTCGATGCTGGGCTAGCCACCCATTGTTTTAAGTTGAAGGTGACATCTCAACATCAGGGTAGTTTGAAGCCATTCAGCAGGGAAGAAATCAGGGGCAGTTTGCTATCAAAGAGAAAACCTGTCTGATCACCTCCTTATTTAACCATCTAGCCAGCTACTGCTCACCACACTGGTGACCACACATTGGAGGTGGGTTTTCGATGGAAAGGGGCCGCAGCCTGTGAGTGGCGAGCATGAGGCCACGCTATGTGGGTTTATGTGGAATAGTGTAGTGATCCGCTCTTAGGGTTGCCTAACCACTCCACTACCGGTGAATTCATCTTTACTGCAGGGGTTAACACAGCTGCCTCTCCACCCAGGTTCGAGCCTTGCCAGATCCCTGCTCTGCTGCCACATCACTGCCGTTATGATAGAATGTATGTGTGTAGGTTTGCAAGCTTTAAATAAAGAACAGGAGATGAGGATATCATTGATGCAGTGAGAACTTGATTATCCATATGTAGGGACAACGGAACTACACTTCCATGCATTCCACAGGAAACACAAGTGACGTTTACAACATGTAGCCAATCATGTAGCCCGGAAATGCGTAACAGGCAATAAAACTATAAAACTGAGGACAAGCCATTGTCCACTCACTTTCCAGCCCACAGAGAGTCTTCCACCAGCTCTGTGGCACTCCGACCGCCACTCCCCTCTCTTTTGCCCCAAGTGCAACATTACCTGTGGGCTTCAGAGAGAGAGATGCAAATGCCACACCTGGAACACACACACGTGTGTCCACAGCAACAGTTAGCTTGCCTCACGACATCTAACCAAAAAGTTTGAAAAGAGAACAGCTAAGCATTCACAAATGATGTGCTAGCTTCCAAGACCACGGAGGCACGAACAGAGACAGCAAAACCAGATGACAAGACAATTTGTCGCTGGACGGAACAGCAGAAATTCCTGGGCCTCCCAAATGGGCTAAAGATGTTCGTTGTCACCAGCGAAGGTCATCTGCAACACAAATTCCACCGGAACTCCAATAGGCATGGCTTAGGATGTTTTTGTCTGAACAGGCCTCACAGTTTGCACCCCTTTTCAAACAGTTGCTAACATTTGTGTGATATGGTCTCATTTTGGCTTCCTGTAGATCAGGGGTGGGGAACCTCATCCGTAAAGGGCCGTTGTAGGTACAGGTTTTTGATTTAGCCCAGCACTAATTCAATTAATTAACTAATCACGGTTTTCAATCAAGACCTTGATAAGTAGAATCAGGTGTCTTAGTGCTGGGCTAAAACAAAAACCCGCACCCACATCGGCCCTTTTCGGATGAGGTTCCCCACCCCTGTTCTAAATCCACAGGATTCCCATGGATGGAGAAAATGGCCGCTTAGATCAAGCAGGAACGGTGGGTTTTTAAAAAATCACAAAAAGTAGGTTTAATGTATTTGGCTACATTAAAAGTACTTTTTACTTTCTCAATGTTAGATGAAGTACTTCCCATGTAGAATAACTGGTGACTTTAGATACCTATCCAGGGTCACTTCCCAAACACTGGGTACTGCTATTCCCCAAACATATGTGCCCTCTGAACAGTATTCACCCCTGAAATGTCAATATTCAATCTATTCCAGTTAGAAGTATCTGACAATTGCAGCCAAAAAAATAAAGATAGACTACATAGAATTAACTGTTGACTATATGAAGTAAAAATAGAATAATACATTTATACTTAATGTTGATTTCAGAGGAAAACCCACTAACATAAGAAACGATATTGTAACATTTTAAAAATGCATTATCATTTTGAGAATATACTAACATTGTCATTGATTCAACGTTGATGATGAAGCGATGTTAAAAATGTTGTCACACAAAAGAATGAATAAATAAACAGACTTATAAGGTAAGGTACTGAACATGGTCTGGTACTATTTAATCACAAAGACAACAATGTCTATGTCAATCGCAATATTACTGTTCAGTTTGACCAAAATGTCAGCATATCGATCTAGTTTAATTTCCTTTCCTTTCAGCATTGGTAAGCCTCATAAATCCAATATAGTTTATTCCACTAATTTAAGGTTCAATATGTAGTGTGCTTTAGCAGATCTCGATGAACATCAGATGTGTATATACAGATGCCTCCAGTAACTCATTCTGACACATAATAAAATATTTCTTTGCATTCATGAAAAATGTAAGACTCATAAGTCAATATATAAAGGAGACATATCACTCACTTTCATTTTTGTACAGGAAATTACTGGCAACTTCTCAACGGCTGATTTCATATGCAAATCCTGTCCCAGTTACACAGCACTGGAGAACATACAATAACAGAGTGGAATAAGATTTCACATGAGATTTCATTCATTAAAGGGGGGGGGGGGCAAGATAATCTCTAAACTATTCCTCAAATTACTTTAGTTCAATAGAAATACAAAAATAAGGAGAGCAGTTAAAGGGAAAAAGCCAATAGTATTGAGTGTAACCGAAAATTTAATTTCTACAAAACAACATAAATCACATGTTGCAATATGATTTGCCGTAAATGTGACAGTGAGGTTACAATATCGGGTTAACCTTAAATAAATGTCCGTGGACAAACAATGTCCTAAAATGCAATTTATTGTGATCTACACACTATTTGTGTGACTTTAGAACTATTATTTTCCAAACATTTTGTCAATAATAGTAACAATAATAGGACCTGGATGGCACAGAAATTTTCATTATTTACAGTTCTGGGGTTCTGGATCTTTGGTCCATGAGCCTTTTCTTAAATGATTTTATGCACTCGTTTCTGGCAACTGGCTCAAGTTACAACTCTCAAAATTCCATCTGACAGGCAGGTCAACATTTTCGCCAGACTCTTGATAAATCCCGCCTTGTAACTTAAGAGTCCAAAATTATTGGTCAATGGTTTAAATGGTTTCTGAAGACTGATACTTTAGGTTTCAATAATGTAAATGCTGACCCAAGATTCCACTTTGTTTAGGAAGTATCAACTTCTACTGAACAATTCTTATATAATTTACAGAGCAACTAGGGGGGATTAGATCATTCAGAGATCACAGATGGCAATCAAGCGACAGTTGTGTTGATTCCAAAAATATATTTTAAGGAAATAATTAAATACCTTGCAGTTTATCAAGGATGGGACAGAAATTTCCGGTGCTTCTGGCAAAATCAAATGGCTTCACCTTGAACATTCGATTTAAAGAGTAAATAACAAATCAATAAAGGCTAACAGCACGCTAGCACTCAGTAATTCTAAATTGGATCTACATTGAAGTAAAAAACTGTTATAACCTCACTTTTCCTTGAGAAATGTACCGTCTGGCTCATGTGCACATTTGCCTCTGCAAAGAAAATAAACTAGAGCACTGAAATCCAAAACTAAGGGATTGTGTGCTCAAATGGCTGGTTGAGAAACTGATGTTGTGTCTTGTAGATATGCACTTCACTTTACTTACAAACAAAGCAGTAAAAAACCTGCTGTAAAACCACGGATAATAATCACTACAAAGAAAATAAATAATATGGTGCAGTTTTACCCACTTGGATTTAATGTTCATCTTTCAACCCTCAAAGGCTTTGATTCTTGTCTCAGACTTTGTGAAATGCTGTTAATATTTCATGTTGAAAACTTTGAAAGTGCAGCATCATCACCATTGTAACATACATACCATCAATCACTTGGAGACACACACCCAGAACCTGAACAAATAAAACAGCACAGGCAAAATGAATGCCTTAATTATTCACTCAATTAACTGAGGTAACATTAGTATAAACCAATATAGTCTACTTGGCTAAGTAAAATTAACACTTAATTTATCTAACTACAGACGTGGTCAAATTTGTTGATGAGTGAAAAGGGTTATAAAAAATTCACCGTTTGGTGAATTAGCTTAATCTCACACTGAAAGAATGAGAAAAATCCAACCTTTAATTGACTTTAATTGTTCATTTATTATGAGAAAAGAAAATCCCTCATCAAGAAATAATTATTAACAAAACCACGTTGGCCACAATTATTGGTACCCCTGCATTTATATATTGAATAAAGTAATCATTTTTAATATTTGGTCACATATCTTTGCAGGCCATGACTTCCTGATGTCTGTGACCCAACAACATCAAAAGACTCTTGATATCTTATTTTCTGGTACTCTTACAAGCGATACTATAACGTCTCTGCATTTGAATAGATCTCTATGGGAATTTGGGGGTGGGACCAGATTTAGCTGTAAATTATGCTGGAACAGTATGGAATACATGATTGGTAAAATGGCTGTAAGTCATCAAGGGTCTGAGGTATCAAACAAGCCTAAACCATCACTCTGCTGCCAGATATGCAGTAGATATGGATGGATCACTTTAAGGGTTGGTTCTCCTGACAAAGAAAAAACGCTTCATAATGGTTAGTTGGACTAACATTGATCATACTATTGATCCATATAGCCTATTCATTGCTCACACTACACACGCATGAGCATGCCTGTTTGGCCCTCATATAAGCAATCCACCAAGGTGGAAAAGCAGGCTTTTAATGGAATTAGATATGATATTTGATTTGTTTATTGCATGTTACGCCAAGACACACCTATAATTAATGAAGAGACTAGGTTCAGCCCATTTGCACCTTGCGCCGTACTTAGCACTCAAAAAACACGTCATCTAACTAGCAAAAGTGGACTTGGACATGCCCTAAATGCACTTGCACCATGCGTTTAGACCAAGTGCTAAGATTGTCAAGATAGAGCCCAGGGACTTTTATTGGTTTGTAAAGGGCTAAGTGAGATGGAATGACTCCCAGTGTAATATACACAATATGACTGGAGAACTAACAGGGCCAATTAAGGCAAGTTGCTTTAGCCACACTCATCTTCCGCCATTAATTCCCAACCAATTACCTTCCAAATTGTTCCACTTTATTTTCTCCTTCTTGACACTAAATCTAAATTCCATTTGGCATAAATGACTATGCTGTTTACTGGACATTGAATTGAACATTTCACAGGGGGCCGAGTCCTTCTATTTTTTGTCACTGCCATCCTCATTTTCAACGGCTGAAGAAATTATTAAGCATCCCTCATTAAATGAACATCCCTATAGAATTCTGTGATTTTGACCTGGAGGGTATAGCTTATAGGCGCATTGTACTCAAGGTAATGGACTTATATTGTGAGAATATGCAAATGCAGGCAATTGGAAAAGTAAAACTGACAAGTTGATAGTGATTTGAAAATAAGGTAAAGGTGTACATTCTCTCTCTGTCTTTTTTTTTGACATTCCCAGTTATACACCCCGATATATCATAAATAATTTTAATGGCTACTTGTGTATGGGTCTTTTATTAAGAGAAAGGGAATTTGGCTAACAGGGCAAGCTTAGACTAAATAGCTCTAGCACATACAGGCCAACTGTATATGTCTAGCACATATCTTACCTGTATAACAGTATATGTCTAGCTCATATTTTACCTGTATAACTGTATATCTCTAGCACATATTTTACCTGTATAACTGTATATGTCTAGCACATATTTTACCTGTATGACTGTATATGTCTAGCACATATTTTACCTGTATAACTGTATATGTCTAGCACATATTTTATCTGTATAACTGTATATGTCTAGCACATATTTTACCTGTATAACTGTATATGTCTAGCACATATTTTACCTGTATAACTATATGTCTAGCACATATTTTCCAACCTGGGAAGTTTTCCAAACTGACCATGGTTTTCTACATAAGTATAACTAAATAAAACTTCAACTGTCAAATTTATTCCACTAATAACAATTTTAAAAAAAAAATTCAATTCACATTTTGAAATCATAAACCAGATTCAACTTCAACTTTAGCTATAATTTCCCCCCAACTTCTATCCATGGGCTTATTTCATGTGGCCTACAACGCAAACTCTGAGCTATGCAGCTGAAACAGTAAGTTCCTAAAGAAATAATTCTGAGATGCTATTTCAGTACAGCAGTTTCAATGTTTCATTTTCACCACAGTCAGAAACCCAATCCAAAAATAAATAAATATAATAAAAATAAATAATAATAATGATGATAATAATAATAATAATAATGATTGAACTGCTAGTTATTCTCACAGGAGGGAGATACTTATAAGCAACACCATGCATCAAGAGAAGGCAATGGCAGTATCATTGTTGCATTGTTACCGTGTTGCACTTTGCACATACTTTATGAGCAAACCAATTACAGATAACAGACTCTTTAAACAGTGCACTGCATTACACTACATTAATTTAGCATCCACATTGTCTTACAGTAGAGGAGAAACAGAGCTCATTCAACCTGATTTATATAAGCGTATAGTGTCAGACCTGGCTAACAACGTTCACAGACAAGCGAGTAAAGAAACAACCTTACTAGCTAAAGCACTAGTGTAAATTAACTATGCTAAGCAAAAACCAAAGTACAAATTCTAAATACATATAGACCCAATCCATAACAAGCCTGAAGAAGAGAAAGTTAAAGCCATAAACATTATAATCCAAAAGCATAAAAATACCCTAACCTGAATTGGTACAAAAAGATGGGAGTGCTACGAGGTGGGGATGGGAGGGGAACCAACATAATTTCTGAAGAGGCGGGTGTATAATAAGTCTAGGAATTTAGCGGAAGCTGGCGGTAATGGCAAACATAATTACACCCATGAACCCATACATCCTGTGCGGTTCAGCAGCAAGTTTAATTTACTTTTTCTTATTGATTAAAATGGTTGTGGGTCAAAGGATAAGGCTGTGAGTGCCAGATTTGGCCGGCTGGCCAGCATGTCACTTTCACTGTTATGCAGGCACAAGTACAGAAGCTTCCCTTCCATTGAAGTTACTGCAGGTAAAGGTAGTAGGAGACTGCTGGACACAATCTGGAATCCTCTGAAATCCAGCCAAGGAGCTTAAATCATACAGCCAGGGACACAGGCTTTTATATATAGTTTAACGATGGACTAAACTCCCTGTCTATCACTTCCCCACAAAATAAATAACCATCGCAACAACAGCCACTTAGACATGCTCTGGTAAATTATGACAAACCAAGTTAGTCTGAGTTAAGAAAGGTGCAAATGAAGATTAATCTACATCTGAATACCATGGCTGTATTCATGAAAACACGGAAATGTTAAATTGTTTCATCTTTATCATCTACATTTTCTGTGTTTCTAAATGAATGTAATGTAAAGTAAATATGAAATAAATACAGGATCTATTCATTCAGCAATTATATTCACTTGTTGAAATAAACCTCGCGGCAAAAATGTAGACTAAACACATTAGTTAAAGAATAAAAAGGTCAAGGTTTATAATTAATGCATGATAACGTTAAATAATTCCAGCCTCGTTACATTTCGAAACCATGATAAAAATGAGCATAAATCTTGCCCTTTGGATATTCCGATGAATTTAATTATCAGAGAAACAATTATCATCCTAAGAGTATAAATTCTGTATCTGTATCCTGGCTGAAAGGTATCCAGGTACAAGGTAAGGTGGAATTTATAGGGGCTGTGGATGGCGGGGTATTCCAGGACCATGTGTACAACTTGAAACAAATTGGACATTAAGAAGAGCTACTGTAACCTGAAAAGAAAAAAAACATCAAAAGAAGTCTGTTGTGGTCCCCATGTGTGTGCATGCATGTGCATTTGTGTTTGTGTGTCTGCATGTGCATGTGTTTGTTGCTTTGTTTGTGCGTGTGGTTTGTTTGTGTGTGTGCATGCGTGTGTGTAAGAGAGCGAGATGTCACAGAACATACAGACTGCTCATCCAGTTTCCTGCAACACCATAATAGGACTCCAGAATTGGCTCGCAAGCCAATGATTATAAATCAACAACAGAAATTATAAGAAACAGCACTGAAAAACAGACGAGAGAGCAGAAGTTTATGAAATATGTATGCTGACATTGGTAAGAAAGCCAATCATATTTTCTGTAACAAGAAAAATGCATATATTATTGAAGAAAGCAATAATAACTAGAGTATCTCTTTGTTAGTTTAAGAACTATAAAATATAATTACATATTTGTTTATTAATTCATATACTTTTGTTTACTCACACAACTGTAAATAAATTGCCTGCTGCTGTGTGAGTCTGAACTGTGAATCTGTTCATTAATAAAGCAATTTCTGTCAGGGTGGGGCAAGCTAGCATTGTATCAGTCATGTAGGCTACTTGTGTACAAGGCTGGATGAGGGGAAATGGGGGTGCACACCCCAAGGGGAAAGGTTTATCTCCCCATAACCCCCCACCCCCTCTAAATACTATGATTACACCCCTTGTTTATATGTAAGTGCATATGCCTTATATTTGGAAAGCAGTGTAGCGCCCGTCCATTTTGGGAACCAACATGCGTGACATTCACCTGATCTTGGGCCGTGTCCGAATCAGCACTCTTCCACACTATTGAGTAGCCTTGGTGAGTAGATAGGACAAGAAACTCATATATAGGCAACAGTTTTCAAATTGCAGTATACTTGAAACACCCAGATGACACACTTACTTCCGGGGTTTCGCTGAGTACATTCCGGAGCACACTTTTCAAGAAGTACACAAACATTTTGGTCGCATACATATGACGTGAAGCTTCGTTTTTAAAAAAACGATAATAAATGTGTCTACATAATTGTCCTAACTCGCTATTCTGTTCCTAAATCCTACTTACCTGATCCTGGACTGAAATCCCAAAGGACTTATGCTGTGTGCACAACATATGGGAATTACAGTATGACCGACTTACTTACTTACTTGGAACAACAACTTGGAAGCCATCACATGTTAACCTTGGATGAACCCATTTAAAGCCAAGATCACCAGAGATTTGGGGAGGGTCTCCAGGATCACAGAAAAGATGGAGATTTGCCAGAAACTTTTTTGTTAACTATTGCCATTTTGCCTAATTTTGCCAAACTTTGCTGAACATTTGATTCGACTGTAGGTAGCCTACAGACTTTTGACATGTCCTCAGGTAGCCGTTAATCCGATAAACAAGAGTCGGTCTTTGCTACACTTTGCTATACTTTGCTATCATTCTACAACATAGCCTAAGTGAACAGCTAATGTTAGAGAAACGTGCGTAGCCTATGTTACCACACACCAACAGCTGCAAAGGGCAGAACGACCCTTTTTCTCCATCAGCAAAGAAACAAGAAAACTAGCTTACTCCAACCAGGGGCGCTGCCAAGCCCAGTGCCATTTTCCTCAGACATCCAACCAAGCCACACACGGATGCGTGCACTCCAGCATTAAGACTGACGTGAACATCCAGTCATTCATTTAGAAAAACTTCTGTAAAAAAGTAAAACATTAAATATCTTTTCTTTGTACTGTTTTCAATTAAATATATGTAAAAGAGAATTTACAAAACACTGCTTTCTGCTTTTGTGTGCATTTTACATACTGTCCCAACTTTTTTGGGGTGTGTAAGATTTTTTCAAAGTCTTGATAACAGAACCCCTCCCGTCACCATAGCACAGATCAAAAAGATGACCCAGGCAACCCTCAATTCCCCCTTTCTCTCTCTCTCATTCCGTCTCTCTCACACACTCATCATTTTTTTTAGATATAATAAAGAAGTCGCATTTAGCAAAAGCCGGGACATCTTGCTACAACTCTCTCTCTCTCTCTCTCTCTCTCTCACATGCACAGTCTTGCTCATTCTTTCTCTCACTTTTGATCACCAATTTTTCTTCTTATAAAACAATGTCATCCTTCTATAAACAGTGTCTCCAAACTCATTCAGAATAAGTAATTCTGACCTTGCAATGAAAAGCCATCCGACTACCTCCAGTGGTTCTCTCTTGTGGCTACAGGGGGACTCAACTGAAGCCTGGTATCAATAAGAATGAAAACTCCCGATTAGTGAGATTCGTGACCTGCAAACAGGATGCTCCAATTTGATTTCCTCCATCTTTTTCCACTGAGTTTTAAGATAAGATTTGGTGTTCACTTTAGTGTCACATCTGCAGTTTGATTTTCAGTGATAGATGTCACATCCTTTGAGAAGGGGTCTACAGGTCGAGCCTAGTTACATTATTGAGGCAACAATGGAAAAGCAATGGTAGGTTTATTGATTTACAGTATATTGGGCTTTACAGTAGATTGATCTAGTACAGGGATGGGCAAGAAGGGCCAAATCTACTTCTGGATTTTAGACTGCTCTAAATTACTTAATTAGCCAAATCATTTACATGATCTGATATTTAATCTACATTCTGTGATATGAACAGAAGCTGATCAATGTTCTTGTGGCTGTATGCCTGTATTGTAGCAATTTATTGTGGTCTAATCTATGAGTGAATTGGTGTTGGTGTATATGACTACTTAGCTGATTGAGCCAGGCTAACTGGTGGCAGCAAAAACCTGCATACACAATGGAGTTGCCTACCCCTGGTCTAGTAACTAGTTGCATAAACCATGTTATATGACACTGGTCTAATCTTACCCACGCCAGGAAAAATAACAGCACAGGACGACATCAAATTTGAGCAGCATGAGGAAACATTAGAGGGGCTGAGAGACCACAGTTCTTGAGAAAATGTGCAAATCTGGGGGATACAGAGGGAGACCCAACACTTTGGCATTCCTCATGATACCCCTACCGGAAGGGTTCTCCAACCGGGCTCTGATTATAAATGTCAAATAATCAGAGCACTCCACAAGTGCCTCCCCTGCAGATCAGACAGGCCCAAAACCCTGATCTCTAAACGGCTTCAGCTTTATGGATGGATACTGCATTCGTAAACCCTCCAGGGATCGTAGGTTATCGGCAAATATAGTAATAAACTTATAGTATAAACTTGCAGTCTGGATAGATCCAGATGCCACAGTGTCATAGAGATGTATGGAATAGCATTTAGTATGTCCTCACAGGGCCTATAACACCTGCAGTACCTTTCAAGCAAGCCAGGTTAAATCTGGAGCCCATCGCCTGTTTTCTCCTGGCATTATAAGACAGCAGTGTAACACAATGTTTAGGGAACTGGGCCTGTTAGTACTGACCGCACATTGTGACTTATTTTGTAACATGAAAAAAACAGGCTAGATAAAAATGATGATTCCATGCATTGTACGGGCTTGATTCACTAAGACCTTGTAGCACAGGCAAAACCAATAACATGACTAATGATTGGTCATGGTATTTGTTTTGCACCAATCACTGGTTGTGTTATTAGTTTTGCATGTACAGTACTAAAAGGTTTTGCACATGCTAAAGCTCTTAGTAAATCATATGTTCTGGAAATACAGAGGCAATCCGAAACATGGTAAAGTCGGTATCCTTATCCAAAAAAATAATATATATACACTACTCACAAAAAGTTAGGGATATTCGGCTTTCGGGTGAAATTTCAGGATGAACCTAAAATGCACTATAACCTTTACAGGTGAAATTAATTTGACCTTCTCTAAACTTTTGAATGCACATGTCCAACTATTCAATGTTTCAGTACTTTTTGCACAACTTGCTGTTCTCTAACAAGGAGCTGAACGGCAAAATTCACAACAGGTGTTTGATCCATGAATCGACCAATAAATTTCCTGGTTCAATTAGAATTGGTATTTAAACAGTCCTCTTCATCATGCTGTTCACATTTTGACATCATGAGACCAAGACGACACCTAACAATTGATCAACAGTACCTCGCCATTGCGAGGCTTCAAACAGGATGTTCTCAGAGGGAAGTGGCCACTGAGCTTAGAGTGTCACAGAGTGTCATCAGCAGGTTGCAACAGAGATACAGAGAGACTGGAAGAGTCACAGAAAGGCATAGAAGTGGACGTCCTTTGGCCACATCCCACACTGATGACCGCTTCATTGTGAACAGTGCCCTGCGGAACCGGATGATGAATGCCACTCAACTCCAGGCACATTTAAGGGAGGTGAGAGGCACCCAAGTGTCACGTCAGACCA
The DNA here is from genome assembly GCA_029718625.1 of Synaphobranchus kaupii. NCBI lineage: Eukaryota > Metazoa > Chordata > Actinopteri > Anguilliformes > Synaphobranchidae > Synaphobranchus > Synaphobranchus kaupii. The sequence continues at coordinate 72,189,593 of CM056380.1, read as the reverse complement.
TTCGAAACCGTTTACATCAGCGTGGTCTGCGTGCTAGACGACCTGCAAGGGTACCTGACCACACCACCAGGCACAGGCGTCATCGTCTTGCATGGGCCAGGGAGCATTTACGCTGGACGAGGGACCAGTGGGCCTCAGTGCTGTTCTCTGATGAAAGTCGATTCACGTTGAGCAGAAATGATGGCCGCCAACGATGTTGGAGACGTCAAGGAGAGCGCTATGCATCAGCCACTGTTGTCACCAGACGACCCTTTGGTGGTGGCGGTGTTACAGTGTGGACAGGTGTGTCTAGTCAATACAGAACTGCCCTACACTTTGTGAATGGTACAGTGACAGGCCCATACTACCTGAATAACATCATTAATCCAGTCATTGTGCCCCTGCATGAACAACACAGGCCTAATTTCATCTTCATGGACGACAATGCTCCAGCTCATCGAGGTCGCATCATTAGGGAAAGGCTGCTGGAGACTGGGGTACCTCAAATGGAGTGGCCTGCACTTTCTCCAGACCTGAATCCCATAGAAAACCTATGGGATCAGCTGACTCACCGTGTAGAGGCTCGTAACTCTGTACCCCAGAACCTCAATGACCTGAGGGCCGCCCTTCAAGAAGAGTGGGATGCCATGCTTCAGCAGACAATAAGTCGACTTGTGAACAGCATGAGACGTCGTTGTCAAGCTGTAATTGATGCTCAAGGGCACATGACAAGTTACTGAGACATTGACATTTTTGTTGTGGTATACCCACCACTGTTGTTGGCTTTTGTTTCAATAAATTGTTTGAGATGAGGAAATCACCATTGCATGCTTCTACTTAAATGCCCTACTTTCATGATACATACAATATCAATGTAGCGTGAACTTACATTTTCCATAAATTTCACCCGAAAGCCAAATATCCCTAACTTTTTGTGAGTAGTGTATATATATACGTATATATAAGATATATCTTTTAGGCGAGAAACTTCCACACTTCCACTGTATTTGAGCCTCTGTGACTTTGTTTCTGTAATACTTCTAAGAGTAAGTCTGACTCTTGGAAAACAAACTCCTAAGGGGTTACCTTATGGAAGAGACCAGGATTACACCTGTAGACAAAGGGGTTCAAGAACGGCTACTTTACAGAAGAGACCAGGATTATGGCTGCAGTCAAAGGGATTCAAGAACAGTAACCACTTTATTTTCGGGCTTGTGTTCAAAAAAGGTGGTGCTTGAGAAGGGGTTAAACCAGTCCCAGACCTTATGTTATCCCTGTGGGGACATTAGCTGTGCTAATTACTGTACTTAGAGTAGATGCAGAGTAAAGCATGAAAGCTTTGAAGTAATAAATGTACCGTGTAATGACCCTGTTCAATACCTGCCTGTAATTTGATTGAGATTGAGTGAGCATAAACAGGTTTGTCAGTTGCTTGGTAAATGTGAGGAACTTTTAGAACTGACTCAGCAGAGGAACTTAATATGAGCATGCCTATTCACTTTCCTAATAGCCCCATGAACTCTTTCATTCAAAACATAGTGAACTATTTTCTAAAAAAGAAAATACTGAATTTGTAAAAAGTAAGATTTGTATGTTATGTTAGGCTAAATATCTTAAATAGCTATTTAAACAATTTTATATATTTTTAAATTTATTTTTTTTATTTCCCGCCACCACGCCCCCCAGTATTTCCAGTGTGCAATATGTGTATTGTTTTTTGATTTCCAATTTTAAACAAAATTTTATTAAATAATAATATTTAAATATTGTGAAATAGGAGGACCCAGAGACCCACGGAATATGACCATGATCATCCCCACTCACCAACAAATAAATTCTTCTTCTTCCCCGCAACCCACGCATCCAAGCAACAATGGCCAATCTCGTCCTAAGATTTGACCCAGCAGTATCAACCAGGTAAATAAGGCATGTCTATCATGCAATCATACATACTCAATGGGCTTTATCGGATTTACAAAATTGTCCCAACATTCCTTTGGCACGAGGCTGCCCTAGTGGGACAGGTGGCCTGCAAAGTGATTGATGGATTTCCTGGGATCTAGGATGGCTTCGCTGAGTGACTTCACGCATCGATAATGACGGATGATAGACAGCCCTGTCAGGACGTCATGACGGAACACGAAGACGGATAGCATTCCGCATGGAGGCAGATTTTTTTGAGCTTGAAGTGAAAATTAACGTGTAACAGTTAGTCACTTGTCAGGCAGTGAAGCTAGTAGAGGTTAGAATGGGTAATTATGCGCATAAATGGAAGCACATTTCTGCAGTTACAATTGTGATTGTGATGTCATACAGTCCTGATGTCACAAATGTTTTATTCACTTGTCATTTAAAAAGGACATTGTGCATTGGGTCTGTGCCATCGGTTCTAGGACCATGCTCTTTGCAAAACAGATCACAAGTACTTTCAACAAAATGTTTGTGTGTGTGTGTGTGTGTGCGTGCATAGATGCAACTTTAACATGATAAGCCTCAAGACAACTTGAGTCCTACATTCCAAAGTTGCATCTGTTGGTTGACATTGAAAAATACAAAAGCTTCCAATATTGTAAAAACTGAAGTATATATTTCTGAGTAACTTACTATCCAAAAATAAATGTAATCGTCTGTTTCCCTCAAAGTATTCTGGAATATACGTAAGTATATCCTACCTGCATTAAAAATTGAATTTATAATGCAATAGAAATGGTAAGTCAAGGTTATGTTTCCAGCAAATCAGTGAGGCATCCATAAAAAATATCTATCTTGGAATGTTCTGTAGCAGGCTTTCTCATTTAATTAGATCCCAGCTGTAGTACATACACACCTCCGGAATTAATCTTTTGGCCTGAATCTCGATGACAATTAATTTGAAAAAGCAATTGACCTTGGTCTTATTCTGTTTACCAACACTTTACTTCCAGTGAATACCAAGCACACTAAAGTGAATCAGAATTTAAAAACAGATAAAACTCGGGCCTCAGTCTTGCACCCAACACCCCCACTTCCAGGGGTGGATGGGAACAGTTATTTTTTTGTTCAAAAGAACAAAAATATGGGGCTGCTGGATGGTTAAGGCAACACACTGTGGTGCATGGATGAGCCTCACAGCCTTTAATCGAAACCGGACCGTGCCAGTGCAGACTGGCCGGTAGCTCCATAGGGCAACGCGCAAATGGCGATAGCGTCCCCGAGAGAATGGGAGGGTTCAGCCGGATTGGGGGCCATGTGTATCTAGTGACCCCTGCTGGTCTATCGGGTGCCTGTAGATTGCAGTCAAAGCCGCATATGAAAGGTCACTCCTCCTACTCTGGTCTATGTAAGCTTAGCTGTAGTCTGCCATGTGAAGAGAAGCAGCTGGCAAAAGCACGTGTTTCGAGCCGTGGATGTCTACACTCTCCCAAATCAGCAGTGGGGTTCGCGCAATGTACGCGTTTGGTGTACATTGCTCAGCCCCGAGTTTGGCGTCAAGTTTATTTTTAACTTTTTTTTTTCAAAAATGTTGGAAAAAAGCAAAAAGAACAGAAACCTTTATCAAACGTGTGTAGAGGCGGACTGGACAGAAAGTTAAAGTTTTATGGGACGAGAAACCATTAGTCAAGTCTGTTGGGAATTCTACCCAGGATCACATGACTGTCACATGTTGGTTTATGTAGTCTTTTCTGGAAATGCAGTCCAGGATCACATGAATGTGACAAAATGGTGCTATTCAACATGAAGGCGACTATGAAGCATGATCCATCTGATTCATTCAAGGGAAAAAATAGCTCCATTTGGTTAGATCAATATGTCCTTACTAATGTTAATTGTTGCTTTATTAATGTTTATGTACCAAACATAGTTTGCTTTGTCTTTCTAAGCTTTAAATCAGACACTAACAAATTTTGTTTTGCAACTGTACAACAAACAAAGCAAAGAAAGTTTAGCTCTAGCATAGTTTTGGCAGTTCAGAGTGACATCATGAAAGTTCTGTCTTTTTTTGTAATTTGTCAAATAGCCTTCTTACCTGATACATTAATCAGTAGCGTTTACCAGTAGACATAGTGGCCATCAGCACACTGACATGAAGTAGACAGGAAATAAATGAAATCATACAGTTGTCCAATTGCTTTTTTTTTTTAGAAAGCTACCGACTTATATGGATAGCATGTGAAAAGACAAGGTGCAGTTTTATTAGTCCCCATTTTCTTGAATTTCAGTGACATTCAATGACATTCAGATGCCTACAAGGGGAATATTATTAATTTATCCATTAACTCAGTGTATTCATTTATTTATTGTGGTGGAACAAAGTGTCTGGGGGTGGTGACGCCAAATGGAACAATGTGCAAATCACATTTTTTGTCAAATGTTAAATCAGTACATATATATTTTTCTCTTTGCCCCACGTCTCTCTGCCACCTGGCTCAGCTCATGTTCTCTCTCCCTGTCCTCTGCTGTTCTCCTCTCTTCTCCTCCCTCATTATCCTGCCATCTCCACTCTCCATCTCTCTCCCCCAGGATTCATTTGGCCAGTGGCTCTAATTAGCGGCTTCATGTCTTGGAAACTACCCAAGAGCCACCTGGGCCAGGGGCAGAGAGGGAATCAATGGGCACTCTTTCTATGACCACATAGAAGAGGTCATATTGACCAAATCAGAGAGCAGAGATGTGTCACAGGAGTCATTACAGGAACTAGGAGGCTTTTTAACATAAGGCAGAATTCTTTCCTGTCTGATTCAATATCATAAATTAAGTAAGATGGGAAATAAGGCACAAAAAAATGTGCTCAGATGAGGGCTCTTAGACGCATCAAAAGTCCTTGTCAACAGTTTTCCATGAAAAAATGGCAAGTTAACATAAATATACGCACACCTGCAGTGATAATTCAGACAGGTAATCTCGTTATGGTTTATGCTGAACATCAATTTTCATTTTAATAAAAAAATACTTCCTCTGAAACACACCTCCAGGTGTTTTGCGATGATGTTGGCAAATCCCACTCCTGTCTGTCAGCTCAAAAGCATGCACCAGAAAAGCCCACACTTACTGACACACACATGAACAGGTGATACGCTGACTGAGGCAAGAGGACTGCTGTCTGAGTCTTAGTATATGCATTTCCACACAGTGAAACCACATTTACACTGTTCTCCTGCTCCAGGGTGAAATCTTTATGAATATAAAGTTGTTTTTTATTCTTATTTTTTCTCCCAATTTGGTAGCCAATTAGACCCTGTGTAACTCAATTCTCCCCGTGTAGCAACTGCTAGAGAACCGCGGCTACAACCCTTTCGTCAGGTACCAGGATAGATGGCGCCGCGTGCTCTTCAGGGCGCGACTCCTCGAGCTCCTAACCGTGAGTCTAGCTCTCCCAGGGCTGTCTTATGTGCGACGATCCTCCCCCCCAGCCCCCCCTCACCCCTCGCCCCCCGCCCCCACCCGGAAGCAGCCGCCAATTGCTGCTCCCACAGGGCACCGGCCATGCTGAATTTCTGGCAGGACCGGGGACACGAACCCCGATCCTCGGAGTACAACTGCGCCGACTGAAAGTCGCCGCTTTTACTGCTGTACTACCGTGGCGCTCGTTATGAATATAAAGTTGTTTAAAAACAGCACAGCAAGGGTGATGTACAGTTGAAGTCAAAGGTTTACAAAGCATACTTCCAAAGTTGTGGCAAAATGGCTTAAGGACAACAAAGTCAAGGTATTGGAGTGGCCATCACAAAGTCCTGACCTCAATCCAATCGAAAATTTGTGGGCAGAACTGAAAAATCATGTGCGAGCAAGGAGGCCTACAAACCTGACTCAGTTACACCAGTTCTGTCAGGAGGAATGGGTCAGAATTCCAGCAACTTATTGTGAGAAGCTTGTGGAAGGCTACCCGAAACATTTGAGTTAAACAATTTAATGGCAATGCTACCAAATACTAACAGAGTGTATGTAAACTTACTAACTAACTGACCCACTGGGAATGTGATGAATTAAATAAAAGCTGAAATAACTATTATTCTGACATTTCACATTCTTAAAATAAAGTTGTGATCCTAACTGACCTAAGAAAGGGAATGTTTACTAGGATTAAATGTCAGGAATTGTGAAAAACTGAGTTTAAATGGATTTGGCTAAGGTGTATGTAAACTTTTGACTTCAACTGTATATCACTGCCCACTACAGCACATACATTTTGGGCTGCAGGTTGAAGGGTTGGGGGCAGCTGGGTGGTGCTCGGGAACAGGAAGCAAATACAATCAAAAGTAAGTTAGTGCTGTTCTGAACAGGCATTCAAAGGTCACCAAGCACTGTTCTGAATAGGCATTCAAAGGGCACCAAGCACTGTTCTGAACAGGCATTCAAAGGGCACCAAGCACTGTTCTGAACAGGCATTCAAAGGGCACCAAGCACTGTTCTGAACAGGCATTCAAAGGGCACCAAGCACTGTTCTGAACAGGCATTCAAAGGGCACCAAGCACTGTTCTGAACAGGCATTCAAAGGGCACCAAGCACTGTTCTGAACAGGCATTCAAAGGGCACCAAGCGCTGTTCTGAACAGGCATTCAAAGGGCACCAAGCGCTGTTCTGAACAGGCATTCAAAGGGCACCAAGCGCTGTTCTGAACAGGCATTCAAAGGGCACCAAGCGCTGTTCTGAACAGGCATTCAAAGGGCACCAAGCACTGTTCTGAACAGGCATTCAAAGGGCACCAAGCGCTGTTCTGAACAGGCATTCAAAGGGCACCAAGCGCTGTTCTGAACAGGCATTCAAAGGGCACCAAGCGCTGTATTTAATCCAACTTTGAATTGCTGTGTGTGCATGCGCCTATCGGCCCATGGTTGAAGTTGATGTAGCTAGCCTATCAAACAGAGGGTTGGAGTCTTCCTTGTGACACAACCAGAGCTAGGTTTCTGTGATGAGTGATATGCAGATACAGATGCGCATCATCCGGTCGCAGCAATTTTATAAAATAATTGGGTCATAGAGGCCCCCTCCAGCCAATGACGGTACTCTTCAAAAGCCATCTTCACCACCAGTAATTCTCAATCTCCAATGCAGTAGTTCCTCTCAGCGCCAGAGAGACGGGGCTTAGCTCATTGCAACAGTACGGCTCCCACGCCAGTATTAGAGGCATCCACCTCCACCACAAACTGCCTGCTGGGGTCAGGTAGGGATAGGACAGGTGCAGTGGAACGAAAGACAATTTTAGGATGTCGTGAAAACTGTTGTGATTGGTTTAGGCTACTGATGGCCTTTTTTTATTTTTTTATAAAATAAAATAAATCCTATGGGCTGCGTTGGGCTGCCTTGAGGGGCTGGAAAACTTACAAATTTTTTCAAAATCCTACCAGCCTACCGGCCCACGCACAGCACCGGCCCACCGGGAAAACTCCCGGTGCTCCCGATGGCCAATCCGCCCCTGCTTCTCGACACTGTTGAGTGTTTTTTCTTCCCACCTCGTTTTGCTGGTTGGGGGTTAAGGCCTGGTTTTTTTTTTGCTCAATTTTCCTTCTGTTTCTCTGTGCAGTGTCTTTGTGACAGTTCTCTGTAAAAAGCGCTATACAAATAAAATTGATTGAATGAAAATTGTTCTGTCGTGGAGGAAGTAATGAGTTCACACACAGTGAGCACTTAAATATCTAAGATATGTTTCTATAGGAGGCTTTCCATAGTGTCAGGGAAAATGCAGCACCTGATCAGATAGAAATATGTGACCTATAAGTACCAGTGTGGCAAATCAACAGCGGTGGACTTAGACAGAACATGCTTGTAAGTTAATATCTCAGATAGAGCATTGTCATTAGGTATATTATTGTTATTAACCTTTGTCCTGATCAGCATACCATATCCATGAAAATATAAGAACTTGTGTTATTTCTATGTCTTCTCCCCCTGATGCCGGACAAGAGCCCGACAGGAACTTTTGAAAAACCACTCTCGTTTCCTCTTCATTTTTCATTTTTTGGCATTTTCCTGCACCCAAAAGTATCGCTGCAAAGATAGGCCTAACGTAGCACTGCTAACATAGCAAACATAATTTCAATTTATAATCTATTATAATTTTTTTATAGGCTTAAAGTTGATGTTTTTTTCCCCTCTATCTGGGCCCCCCTGCGGCAATTAGACCCTAGGCAGCTGCCTAGTTTGCCTATGCCTAGATCCAGCTCTGCCTGGCAGCACTTACTCTTCAGATGGAACAGAGTTCAAATAAAGGATACAGCATGGCTTTAGTCAGTCTTTCGACCTGCCCAATTTTGCGTATATGGCCGTAGTCGTATTTCTTTTCGAATTCCAGATAAATAGCATGCACTGAAGCTTTTCGACCAAACACAGATATACAGGATGTGTCCCTGAGCAGAATTATGCTACAAGATATTTTATTCAATAGTTTCTGATTCTAACCTTTTGTTTTTCTGAAAATAACTGTTCTTGTTAAGCCTCGCCGTCCCCTGGTTGCGGCCATTTTGTGTTGTTTTGAAACGAGCCAAGACAGCTCATTAAATGCATACGGGAGAGAAGCATATCAGAGGAGTGGTGTTGAAATATCTCATAACAAACTTTGGGAGGAAGATTCCGTCACTGCAGTTTAGAAAGCAGGCGAGGGTTAATAGGACAGCAGAAATGCGAGAGGCAGAGGCTGCAAGGCGTCGAGTTCTCTCACGGAAAACTGCAAAGTCGGTAATCAGATCATGTGGACTGACAGAATAATCTCCGGGGCATGACATGAAAGGAGAGGCTAACTCCTCTATTGCATAAAAGAAGCTGTGGATGAGAGAAAAGCACCTTTTTTATTTTATTTTTTCTGAAATCGGAATAATGTTAATGTCTCGCGGCTCACCCAGGAGTTTAGGAGAGCCGCAATTTAACCTGACAGATGTGCTTTCTGTCAGCGGGACCCGGGACTGTGAGGAGGGGAATGTAACGACAGCTGAGATGACAGAGGAAATGCAGGATTGAGAGAATAAATAAAAAGATCCACTCTTATCTCTCTGTCAAGATGCTGCTTTTCTACATCTGACAAGAAGTTTTTCACGCTGTGAGAATTCTCTATGGTGGCCACAGGAAGATTAGTCACCAGGTTTTCTGTTATAAATAACATGAAATCTTGATGATATCACTGTTAAATGAAAGAACAGTATTTTTGGTAGGTAGCATTCTAGTTAAATATATAGCAGTACCTTATCAACCCCCCCCCCCCCCCCCCATACATTGCGAATCATAAATCACTTGGCACATACGGCAAGAGAGCGACCATACTGCTATGAATTACAATTGTGCACATGCAAGATTTATATACCACTCCCACAAAACCATAACTGATGGGCATTATGAAGATAACTTGCTTAGATTTACAGAAGGTTTCAAGTTAAAATAATAGTAAGAGAGGCGGGAAGAACTGCAGTATTTAATGACCCATATTAAGAGGGACCATGAGCAAAAGAAGATGCCGTCAGAAATTGTAGAAGGGGAAAGAAAAGTCCATGGCAGTGCCACTTTTCCTGAAAAGATCCAAAGAAATACACAGTGGTTTTGGATATACATAAGTTAATTCTGTAAACCACATTCATTTGAGGGTGGTTTGGTTATGTCAATAAAATTGTTATAACAAGTACTGTAGCTTGTACATTAGATTACTGACATTTAGCAGACACTCTTATCCAGACTTTTATGCAGCTGGATATCAGTGTTAGTCGAGTCCACACCATCCGAGTCCGAGTCCACACCATCCGAGTCCGAGTCCGGGTCCACACCATCCGAGTCCGAGTCCACACCATCCGAGTCCGAGTCCGAGTCCACACCATCCGAGTCCGAGTCCGGGTCCACACCATCCGAGTCCGAGTCCGAGTCCACACCATTCGAGTCCGAGTCCGAGTCCACACTATCCGAGTCCGAGTCCACACTATCCGAGTCCGAGTCCACACCATTCGAGTCCGAGTCCGGGTCCACACCATCCGAATCCGAGTCCACACTATCCGAGTCCGAGTCCGGGTCCACACCATCCGAGTCCGAGTCCGAGTCCACACCATCCGAGTCCGAGTCCACACTATCCGAGTCCGAGTCCGAGTCCACACCATCCGAGTCCGAGTCCGGGTCCACACCATCCGAGTCCGAGTCCGAGTCCACACCATCTGAGTCCGAGTCCGAGTCCACACCATCCGAGTCCGAGTCCGAGTCCACACCATCCAGGTCCGAGTCCACACCATCCAGGTCCGAGTCCAGTGCTAAAAATTCTACCATGTATATTTCCCAACTTACATTGTATTTAATGCTTTTTTAGATACATGTATGTATATAAGTTCCAGACAGGGAAAATTTGTATTTGTGCCAAAATAATGTAAGCTGATATGAGTGCAATTTATACATACATGTATGTATACTGTTTATATATGAACAGGTGAACGCATGTAATGTAGCACTGTATTCGTTTCATGCCAGTATACCAACACCATACAGTCAACGTTGAATACTTGATACATGTTTCAATATGGTTCTTTTTGTGGTTCTAAATAAAGGGAATAGTAGAGACAGTAGAACAGAGTGGAATCATTGAACAAAATCTGAATTTATTTTTAAAAATACAATTACAACATAGGTTTCTTTGAATCATAGCAACAAATAAATACAGTAATTATAGCTACAAAGTGAAAAAAACGTCCTCAACTGCAGTGAAAAACAAAAAATACAGAAATAACAGTTCCGACCTCTGGCTAGGTTGAAGCCTGCCTCGTCCACAAAGAGGAATTTGTGGTGGTTCTCTGCAGCATCCAGCTCCATCACCCTCTAAAAAGAAATTGAAAGAAAATTACCCAACAGAATAATGTAGATCAAACTTAAATCTTTGACAACAGGAATCTTGAAACTGAACATACTTAGTAGGCAGTTGCTTCACTCTATCTGCATTACTTTCAAAAGGCACCATCTCTTTTAGAGACACCTGGTGCCTTTTCAGAATGCATGCAATAGTTTGCAGACTTATGGCCTCCACCTTGAACATGTCGTCATTGTCAATGATGTGCCGCTGAATTTTGGTCAGGCGTACATCAATCCTGTCAGGGAAAACAAAGAATACATTCAGTCACAACACCTACTGTGTGATATGCAGTGGCATGCATTATACATTTGACAATTGAGAGTAATGCATAGTGCAATGTGAAGACTTACTGGTTCTCATGGCGGAAAGTTTTGATGATCGAGGCCACTGTTGACCTCCTGAGGTTTGTCTGAATCATTGTAGCTGTTGTCATTGTCATGCCACGATTTATGACAAGGTCCACAACTATTGTTTGGATTTCTTTGGACACTCTTTGCTGTTGCCATCACTGTCTTGGTTCATGGCTTTGTCCTCTACCATCTTGGATTAATTGATAGTTAGATGCATTGTAATTAAATGAAAAGCCAGTCACATCATATGTAATGTTTGTATTGCATTTTGAAATGCTAATACTTTGAAGTTGTGTCACTGTGAACAAATTATTTGGTTCAGTGAACAAATTATTTTAGGTTTATGTGTATTGTATCCATGCAATTGAAAAAGGTGTTTTGAAAAATGGCATTTTGATTATCTGTTTTGAGTTTTGTGTCTACAATTTTGAAAAGAACCTCAAGGTTCTGAAATTAGCATCAAAGTGATTGTAAAAAAACTGTAATTCAGATAACATACAGATTATTTTTTCTAAACTGTCATTAAGCAGATTAAAAGAGTGATTTGTCAGTGATGGAGAGCTATAAAGTTTCGCACTGATGCTCAGACACGCCACCTGGTGGTGAAGGCTGCCACAGGCAGACAAAATTCTGGATAGGAAAATCTAAGGCAAATATTTCTGTGAGATCTAAACAAGGTAATTCACCGTGATTAAATGATGGTTATGTAGACCAATCTTAATGGGATTTTCTTTGGCAACACTAAGGGCCAGATTTACTAAGACCTTTAGCATGTGCAAAACCTTTCAGCACACATAAAACCAATAACATGACCAATGATAGGTCATGGTATTTGTTTAGCCCCAATCATTGGTTGTGCTATTAAATTTGTGTGTGCTAAAAGGTTTTTCATGTGATAATGGTCTTAGTAAATCAGGCCCTAAATGTATTAAATTGCAAAATTACAGTGGAAGCATCTACATATCACAACATTTCTTGAATAAATGTGTGCAGAACTTTGCACACTGCATAAAATTTACTGTTAAAGATGCACTTTGCAGGATTTTTTGACTTGCTGTGAGTATGGTTTCTCTGCAGGCCGGAGACTTTGAGTGCGTGGGTTGGAGACTTCAGTGGGCGGAGTTACTGTCAATCACTTTCCATTCTCACCAATCAGACGGCCTGAATTACATGCCATTCAAATGTTAACTCGACCAGTCACCGTCTAGAATCAGTTGTCAATTGATTGATGGTTGAAAGTAATGGACAACTGATTCTAGATGGTGACTGGTCGGGTTAACATTTGAATGACACATAATTCCAGCCTTCTGATTGGTGGGACCGGAACGTGATTTACAGTAAGCCCGCCCACTCTCCAAGTCTCCGACCCGCCCACTCAGTCTCCGGTCTGCAGATACACAAACTTGGGAAATTCAGCCGGCTCAGTGCCCTAAATGTCTGGCTGAAAAAATGGTGTGCTTGTACAGCGTTTGGCTAACATTATTCTGAACATTAATTTAGAACTGGGATGTAAAGACGGAATTGCGGGTGGACTAAGTTTAACATTAGCAGACCATATCTAGTCTATCATAGCTAACTAATACCATTGTAAAGTAAATTACTTTTCATGAAGATATTTGTATACAAATATTATTTATTTTCTGAAATACAACGTAATATTACATCGTTATATAAATTTGATATAGTAGCTTGAGGTAACATAGCTAGAGGTAACATAGCCTACTTACTGTACACATCCAATAGAAAACATTAACTCTGTGTCACTTTTCATTCCCTTGCTAAACTTCAGCTGTCGCCATTGAGGAAAAGAAAATCCTAGGTTGACTCTGCTTCCTGAACCTGCCCTGCAGGCTTGTTGCTTCACTGTACCTCCTCTTCTTCACCTCCGCCATTGCAGTAGTTAGCAATGGCAACAAAGGCCTGATCCCACACCACAGGCTCTGTAGCCACACCCAGCCCTCCCCACACAGAAGAGTGCCATGCCCAGAAACATCCCAAACACATCTTAGAATAATACATACAGGCAGAGGAGAAAGGTTTTGGTTTCTTTCTTTTTTTTTTCCAACAGAAATTGCTAGTGCATCATAGATATGACTGAGGACGGTTATTTTATAATATTTTAAAGTGAAAAATCCAGTATAGTGCACCTTTAATTACAAGTTCACAACACAATCCATGAAAGAAGACGATTAAACCAGAGGGCCTCCTTGTGAACAGCTTTGCATTAATTTATCTTCATACTGTAGAGCTGGCATTACTGCCAATAATTCAGAGGACAGTTAGTGCTGAATGTGGCACTTTAATTACTGCATTTTCTTCAGTTTTCAGTTACCTTCTTGATAAATGCACAATTCTGAAACGTTCTGTTCCATAGGCTACAATGCTTATAGCTATTCCACGATAAGGCATTTCTGATTCCAAATGTCTTTTTCTATTCTAATAAATAATGAGCCAAAGATAACAAATCACATGCATGTACAGGAAAACAGACAAGTGTTATTGGTTAGAGAGCTGGGCTTGTAACTGAGTTTGTGGGATCGATTCCCAGCTGGGGCACTGCCGTTATACCCTTGAGCGAGGTACTTAGGTTGAATTGCTTCTGTTTAAATATTCAGCTGCAGAAATTGTATGTATGCAAAAATGTAATGGGTGTAAGAGCAGTTGCTAAATGGCTGAGATGTAGGCGTACAAAGCGATGAGCACCACCCCTATGTGAGTGGCTGCTGAGTGTTGTACATATAATTATCAATCATGAAATTATTAGCTTTGATGACTTGGGCACGATAACGAGGTGATTGTTAATGATTACTCATAATTTGGCTTCCTGAGTAGGCTCTATTATTTTTTTCTAATGGGGGATGGATTTACATTCTAAGAGCAGCTCAGGTACTTGAATCATAGAGCCCAATTCAGGGCACCTCATTAGCACTAATTACATTTACATTTAAGCCATTTAGCAGTCACTCTTATCCAAAGTGATTTACACAGTTTACACAGTTTACTCTACAATACAGTCCATTTATACAGCTGGATATTAACCCAAGCAATTGAGGTTAAGTGCTTTGCTCAAGGGTACAATGGCAGTGCCTCACCTGGGAGTCACACCCACAACCTGGAGTCATAATCCCAGTTCCCTAACCATTATGCTACACTGCTACACTGCAGAATGATGCTTCACAGACATCACAATAGTTGGAGCTCTAAGATTCTGGTAATCACTGGTTTTCTGGCATGAATACACAGCTTTACTCTCCACAGAAAAGCCCTATTTTTGGTTCCAGTCAGTGAGTCAGTGATGACACATGATCGCTACAGTCTATTTTGGCGTTCATGAAACCTCACTTTCTCATCCTATTCATTATCTGTATTTTTTCCCACACTTCGCTGTGAAGTATGTCAAAATGTTTGGGGGGGGGGGGGGGGGGGGGAGTAGGTGTAGGCCATTTTAAAATACATGATATTTTGACAATACTTTTTAGCTGCGACCAGCAGCGCATGATCCGGGTTACCCAGAGTGACGTGTGCAGCGCGTGATCGGGGTTACCCAGAGTGACATGTGCAGCGCGTGATCCTGGTTACCCAGAGTGACGTGTGCAGCGTGTGATCCTGGTTACCCAGAGTGACGTGTGCAGCGTGTGATCCTGGTTACCCAGAGTGACATGTGCAGCGTGTGATCCTGGTTACCCAGAGTGACGTGTGCAGCGTGTGATCCAGGTTACCCAGAGTGACGTGTGCAGCGTGTGATCCTGGTTACCCAGAGTGACATGTGCAGCGCGTGATCGGGGTTACCCAGAGTGACGTGTGCAGCGTGTGATCCTGGTTACCCAGAGTGACGTGTGCAGCGTGTGATCCTGGTTACCCAGAGTGATGTGTGCAGCGTGTGATCCTGGTTACCCAGAGTGACGTGTGCAGCGTGTGATCCTGGTTACCCAGAGTGACGTGTGCAGCGTGTGATCCTGGTTACCCAGAGTGACGTGTGCAGCGTGTGATCCCGGTTACCCAGAGTGACATTTGCAGCACGTGATCCTGGTTACCCAGAGTGACATGTGCAGCGCGTGATCCTGGTTACCCAGAGTGACGTGTGCAGCGTGTGATCCTGGTTACCCAGAGTGACGTGTGCAGCGTGTGATCCTGGTTACCCAGAGTGACATGTGCAGCGTGTGATCCCGGTTACCCAGAGTGACGTGTGCAGCGTGTGATCCTGGTTACCCAGAGTGACGTGTGCAGCGCGTGATCCTGGTTACCCAGAGTGACATGTGCAGCGTGTGATCCCGGTTACCCAGAGTGACGTGTGCAGCGTGTGATCCCGGTTACCCAGAGTGATGTGTCCAGCGTGTGATCCTGGTTACCCAGAGTGACGTGTGCAGCGTGTGATCCTGGTTACCCAGAGTGACATGTGCAGCGTGTGATCCAGGTTACCCAGAGTGATGTGTCCAGCGTGTGATCCTGGTTACCCAGAGTGACGTGTGCAGCGTGTGATCCCGGTTACCCAGAGTGACGTGTGCAGCGTGTGATCCAGGTTACCCAGAGTGACGTGTGCAGCGCGTGATCCTGGTTACCCAGAGTGACGTGTGCAGCGCGTGATCGGGGTTACCCAGAGTGACATGTGCAGTGCGTGATCCAGGTTACCCAGAGTGACGTGTGCAGCGCGTGATCCTGGTTACCCAGAGTGACGTGTGCAGCGCGTGATCCTGGTTACCCAGTGACGTGTGCAGCGCGTGATCCTGGTTACCCAGAGTGACGTGTGCAGCACGTGATCCGGGTTACCCAGAGTGATGTGTCCAGCGCGTGATCTGGGTTACCCAGAGTGACATGTGCCAGTGTTTTTGAGTTAGCATTGTTACTTCCTGGTTGTGATATAAATCAAAGTAGCGATTGTGAACAGCTGGTGTCATCGTTGATTTGGAGAAAAAATACGCATTACAGAGACTTCTGGGGAAAGACTGAGCGCTGATTTGCTAGAAAAAAATTAACTAACCTAGCACTGACGTACGTTCTGTCGGTAATTAGGTCAGTCTGTCCGATATTTCTGCAGTAGACTATACCCGCACATACAGATACTATGCCATATAGTCGCAGCTTATCACATGCTAACATGCTTGTTTATAACGGAAAGGCTTAAAATGTACATAGTGACAGACTCTTAAATATCTATCCCATTCTGGATTGCAGTGCTGGTTCTGACCAGTTTGGTATGCAGTTTAGAGGACACCCTGCCATTGTGAGTTTTAGGGTGACCCTGTACACAGCGGCACTTCCCCCTGTTGCAGACCCGTGAAGATTACCCCTGGTTTCCCGGTTTTCAAAGCCAAGGTGGTGTCCACCCCATTTCTGTTGTCTTGTGTTTGTAGCAGTAGGCAAATAAAGCATGACTGGTTGTTAGAGTGAAAGGCTGGATCAGGATGAAAGCTTACAGGAAATTAATTCCATTACGTGTTTGAGACATCTCTGGCCCTGTGGTATCTTACAGGAGATCGGCTGTAATGGAAAGAGGCAGCAGCTGCCTTCACAGCATCTCACTGTGAGTATCCACTGTGCTACTCTGTCTCTAGTTTGCAAATTTAACAGCCTGACAGGAAACAGAAGTTTGGGCAGGAGCTTCATCTTATCGCCAAGGCAACTGGATTATTCGCCAACCCAAACCCTGCTTGGTGTCCCTGCCTTGGATTGCAAGCAGGAAAAAAATCGATCATATTTTAAATTCAGAGGGCAGTACGCTCACCTCAAATGCACTGCAATTACTAAAGTATGACACATGGTGGCTAACCACAATAATACATCTGAACATTTAAATACATTTTTAATTGTTCATTAAAAAGGAATGACTGACTCTGAAGAATCCCTGCATCCAGATGAGAATGACCAGTCCATTCTAGTCTTAAATGATATAGTCAAACATGGCTTGGGCCAACTTTAGACCAGGAGGTAGTTTAACCCCTTCTCAAGCACCACCTTTTTTTAACACAAGCCCAAAAATAAAATGGTTACTGTTGATCCCCATTGACTACAAGCATAATCCTCATCTCTTCTGTAAGGTAACCCTTAGGAGTTTGTTTTCCAGGAGTAAGCATTACTGAAACAGATGCTCACACAGGGATGCAGGGATAAGGATAGTGACTTTTGTGTCGTTTGTGGATTTCCAGAACACATATAGAGTCGTTGTTTTGATTGAGCCCATTTTGTGTCATGTTACAAAAGAAGGAACCATTGTCGCTATAACATTGTGATCGTAAAATAGTTTAGGGAGACAAAATAGTGAGTTTTAACACTTTCAAACAGTATTTTGTGTGACCACATTGACTGAAAATTTCACCGTAAAAAACGCAATAACTAAACCATTTGGGCTGGTGCTAGTTAAGGGGTTAAAGAACAAGGCACAAAACCTACGGAGTTTACTGTTGTGTATTGAGCCATTTGAGCATCTTCATTGGCCTGAATAAATTTTTAGTTAGTTTTAGGCTGTTATCACACAGGATGCACTTTGTAGGCTTGAAATCAGGAGGTGCACTACCCATCTTGATTTTATGAAGCCTACTATGAGAAAAGTGCTTGGGGCCTCTTTTCTACTGTTGTTAAGCAACCACACTCCACTCCCGTCAATAACTTGGCTGGTGTCTTTAATGACATTAGCCAACCAATTTCACCTGAAAATAACTCACCAGCTACATCGATCATGATACTAATTTGTCACCATAAGACTGCTTTTTTTTTTTTTTCCATGGCAGTCATTTTGCTTTGTGAAATCGTACAACTCTGGGTGGGCAGAAACTATAATGACCAACTTCTCTTCCTTCTGCTTTGTTTACAGTGGAAGCTAATGGCAGAATCAAGGCCCGCCTCTAGTTTCATGCAATTGGACAGCAGAGAAAAGAATGACCAGGGTCCACATGTATAAACAGTGCTGAGCAGAAAGATTCCCTCAGAAAGCTGCGGTAAGCGAGTTTCCACGCAGAAATTCAGATGTATAACACATGCTGTGAGAATCTGCATACCTCTGCACATGATGGACACCATACGTATGCAATGTTTGAAGTCTGTGTGATCTGGCGACACCGTGACAAAAAGGCAGAGGTAGAAAATGCAAAACCTTTTTTAAGCAGATTTCCAACTTTCACCCTGAGCGTTCTTTTACGCATTCTTTTACTCAGTTTTATACCTGTGGCCCCTGGGATGTAAAGCTTTTTTCCTCACAGCGCATCAAAATAGGATCATTTCAACAAAAGCTGGTGTGCAAAAGCAGCATAGAAAACGATTCAAACTCATTGAGAATAATTAGAAAAAACCGTTTTGATTTTGCAAGACAAACAATTTAAGTTTTAATTCTTAAATTTTATAGAAATGAATTTGGAAACAATAAAACCAGTATAAGAATACACAGGGAGGGTATTCAGGTGTAGTATCAGATTTTTTCATACAAGTGCTACATTCTTCTTCAAATTAAATACATATTACAGCTAACACCAGAAAATACAGGCACTTTATCTCATTCTTAACCAGACCAGAAGCTTGCAAAGTAGCCATGCAAAAAAAAAAAAAAAAAACCCTTTACACCAATGTATAATGACATGCAGATTCAAAACCCATTACAATGCATGGTTTTGGGATCGAAATTCTAATGAGAAAATGCAATCAGGGGATTTGAAGCCAATGAATTTTGTTGACTTTTTGAAGTCAAACCCTTTGGTCTAAATAAATGTGTTTGAAAACAAAACATGAGCTGAAAGGCAAATTGTACATTGTTACTGCACAGCTGGGCACCAAGGACAGAAGGAATCTATTAATCTTAATTATCCCTATCATGTCTCATAACAAAGCTCCCCTGTCAACCAAAATCAACTATTGTCAATGAAAGCAAAGTCATACCCCCCCACATGCTTTTATTCACAATGGCCATGTAACAACATTCCACTTTGAATGTTCACTTCTTTTTAAGCTCTAGTTATTTTATACTTACAAAATATAAACAAATGCTACTAGGAATGGTTTCATGCTTAGTAATGCAAAGCAACAAAAGTTTCTTTCCAGCCTCAAATATGCCAGTTATGGTCACACAGGTTTCATGTATAATTTGTAAGGTGATGAATGCAACATATTTAACATTCTGTCCAACATTAGTATAAATGGACACAACAGTCACTCGGGTTCTCTTGAATCCAATCTCAAATTACCAGCTTGTCTCTGTTGATTATTGTGCAATGGCCTTCTGAAACAATCATTTGCAAACACAAATGCACATTGACATTTTTGAAGGGCTCTCAATGTGTTTTTATCTAGCACTGATCTTCAAGGATCTGTCTGATAAGTCTTATAAGACCCATATTTGCAGACATGTACAGACGGGTGACAAATTAAACCAACATAGTGTCTTAGTAAGGTGTTTGGCCACCATGAGCCACCAGAACAGCTTCAATGCGCCTTGGCATAGATTCTACCGCTCTAGTCTAGCATAGATTATAGTCTCTGGAACTCTACTGCAGGGATGGAACACCATTCTTCCAAAAGTTATTCCCTCATTTGGTGTTTTGATGATGGTGGTGGAGAGAGCTGTTTAACACATCGGTCCAAAATCTCCCATAGGTGTTCAATGGGGTTGAGATCTGGTGACTGTGAAGGCCATAGAATATGATTCACATAATTTCCATACTCATCACACCATTTAGTGACCTGTGGATGGGGGCATTGTCATCTTGGAAGAGACCACTCCCATCCGGATAGAAATGTTTCATCATAGGATAAAGGTGATCACTCAGAATAATTTGCAGTGACCCTTCCATCTAAGGGGACAAGTGGACCCAAACCATGCCAGGAAAATTCCCCCCACAACATAACAGAGCCACCGGATCCTCACTGTAGGGTTTTTTTTCCTTTAATTTGTCACCTGTCTGTATGTGGTAGGCACTGATGACTTGATGCCAGAGACAAAATTTCAGCTTCCTTTTGATTTAACAGTAAATTCAAGTGTTACTTTTTATTGGATACAGGCCACCGTCTTCATTTTTCTCAATTGTTTACACACTAAATTAACAAAACTAAGTTCACGTGTGAAAAGTAATAAATAAATAAAAAACCGCTAAGCACATTTTGCTTGTTTTCACACAGATTTTAGTCTCTCTAACACTTTTACAATACACTTCACACAATTATCCTCTTTAGGCACAATTTCCAAAAAGTATATCTCGTGTTCACATGGAAAACACTGCCATTAAAAATGATAAACTCCAAATATCAATTAAACACACCCACGTTTCACAGGTAAAACACTAGTTTCTTTAATTTTTCAATTAGCAATCAGAGCTTTAGCACAAATAAAAGGTAAAAATGTGAGCTCTCCTGTATTGGAGAACAATGGCTGTCAATTGGAGAATGAGGAGTAATACTGAGAGGAGGATCAGGAGGAGAAAGGACGAGGAAGATCAAGGAGGGAAATATCGGACAAGATGTGGGTGACTTTAGTTGACCATGTGGTCAACCATTGTTTGACCCTGATATCCGCATATTCCAACATGATAACGCCCCCATACACACTGCTAAAAACATTTAAAAATGGTTCCAAGAACAGAACATGATCATGACGTCAAATACCTTCCATGGCCTGTACAATCACCAGATCTAAACATAATTTAACCTTTATGGGAAGTTCTGGAGTGCAGAGTGTGAACTAGATTTCCACCTCTTTCATCCCTCAAAGAACTGGAGACTGTCCTTCTTGAACAATGGGCCAATAGCCCACTACACACAGTTCAGAAATTGTATGACAGCATTCCTAGAAGGATTGCAACTCTTTTGAAGGCAAAGGGTGGGCCTACTAATTATGAATGAAGCAGTTTTAATTCCACACTGATCACTGATCTGTAGACATGGCTCTGAGCAGCTTAAAAGCAATCAGTTTGTCACGACCAATTGATTCACAGAGTAAGACACCCAGCCCCTAATTACACTGGTCATTGATCACCTACTTGTTCAGCTTTAAAGTTCTGCCTCTTTTTTATGTAGCGACACTTATCGGCATGCTTGCCCCCTGCCCCCCACCCCACATACACACACACTGACCTGTGTGACCCAACCACCCCCCCTCAATTGGACAATTTGTCAGGAGTCCTTTATGTGTGTAAGAGACACACTGGGGGGGGGCCTAATTTTATTTTATTTTTTAAAGGATGGTCATTTAGCTGTAATTTCAGAACACAATACCCTTACAGAGTGTCAAATAAAAAAGATTTATAATGAAACTGGAGGATTTGTGGCTGATTCTCAGGAGGATATGCCATGGTTTTAGGAAAAGATACTCTTCAGTATTGTTCACAGTAGGCTTACCTACAGTAGGACCCCAGGATTTATATCTCACAGAAAGGAATCTTGTCACTTCTTCTCTAGGTTTATCTCTATTGAACGCACCACCTCAGTAATTTTCTCTGATATTCCTGAGGGAAAAAAAAACCTACCATTTCTTCCATTACAGATGTGCTTAATGTTGGTCCAATAAAAAATATACCTTAGTGAACTTCAGTAACACCTAATTCTTCTCTCAAATGTCTTTTGGAACCCATGCAACCTGCGCGGGGACAGGGCAAGATGAAAAATCAAGCATTTCAATTGAAGCTAATACAGTGCTAAGTGGGTCCCACAGTATCCAATCACGGGTTTCCATCAGAAAGTGAGAAATTGCATACAAAACAAATCAGAGGGGACTTATTAATTCATGGGTAGGGCATTCATACTTTAGTGAGTGCTTACAGTAGCAATTGGGGGGGGGGGGGCTTCCCTTACAGCCCCATATTTACTAAGGGCTGTTACAGTACCGCTAGGGGAGTCTTTTGTTTACTGCTTTACGTAGCTCTGTGCTTTTTCTCTGCGGCTGAGCTTCAAAGGTCTGTGCCCTCGCCACTTTACCAACGGACTAATTTACCAGACGGCCAGTGTGTACATTCCATCTTTGACTCATCCTTGACTCTTCCTGTCATGGTTTTGCAGGCTGCCGTTCCTCTTCTGCTGAGGTTTCTCGCACAGTTTTGGGACGGCGTCCTTGCCGTGTTTTTCCGCCGCCCGGCACTATGTGAGCATACCTGTTTCAGGTGTTTGGCCGCCTTTATAAGCCCTGCATCTTCCTGTCTCTGCACTTCTGTGTCATTTTGTGCCACGCTAAGCCAGGTAGCGACGGTATAGGATTTTGGTGACCACTTGTTCTTTTGCTTTTGCTAAAAGTACACGTGGGGTCTGCCTTAGTGAGTTAGGAGTTCTCTTTTCTTTTACAGATTTTGTTTCCTTTCTCACTCATTTCCTTCCTTGGTTTTCTTTCCCCAATCTCTGTTGAGATAGTACCTCAGTTTCACCTCGTTTCCGTTTGCCTTTTTCCTTTGATAGTTATTGAGCTAGAGGCATTTCTTTTCTTTGCTATTCTCTGCTCGAGTCTACCGAGCTTCGCCCTGTTTTTTGGGTTGTTATTTGTTTGGCTTATGCCGGGATTTCCTTTTTCGCCCACTTCTGGGTTGCTACATTTTGGCTGCACGCCGGGAGTTATATTTCCTTTCTGTTTATTTCTCTCTGCTCCATTCACAGACTCCCTTCGCCCTTTTAGTGGTTGTTTTCACACTTCGTGGGACAACTTTCAGATCCCCTTTCAGTCGCGTCTGGTCCTCCGAACCCGACCCCTTACACTTCCCTGCTGCTGTTCCCTGCCCAGTGAGTCTGCTTTGGTTGCCAACCTCCTGATATCTGGATATCCTGATACCCTGCCTGCTTTTCCAGCTCTTTCATTTACATCCAGCATAATTAAAGAATTCCGGCTTTCTGACAGCAACGGCCACTGCTGAAACAGCCCCACTGACTTTAGTGTGAAGCCGGTGGATGATTAGAAGGCAGACATGGTAACTTGGCTCAATGCTCGCAGCTTTATCTTTTAGAAAATAAATTAAAAAGCTTAAAAAAACTGAGCTTGTACAGATGGTGACATTGGGCCTCATTTATCAATATGGTCGTAAAAAGTAGTGTATATTTGACGGATCCAGCTTGGGAACAAAATTCTCACGTGTGATTCATCAAGCTTGTGTAAATCACTGATCTGAGTGTAAATGTATGATAAATAAGACTTGATCGTATATTAGGAAGCACGTTCACCTCATTATTAATTACCATACTCACACGCCCATTTTATTATCTATCTCCAATAAATACTTATACATTATGCTATTCCTGATGTAATCATTTAACCGGATTCTGCTTCATTCCATTTAGGCTGCACAACAGCAATTAAACTAATAGTGATTAAAAATCAACTTATTCAGATACTATTTTTGACAATTAGGCTACACAACGTAAGTCTACAGCCACAACACATAGGTCAAGTGTATTTTAAAATATTGCCCAGATGCATTAACTGCTTTTAATATTTTTCATAAATGGAATGACTTGGACATGCCATTTTTATGATCAGCTACTCATTTAAGGCGAACTTTGATTTTAAAGCTCACATAACCTATGTTTTTTCTCCGCAGTGCCTCTGAACAAAAGTTATTTGTTTGCATGCAATGTAGCTGCTTCGCCACTGGGAAAACGTACGCAAGGTCGAGAGCTGTCGTGAAATTTCATCGTACCGTACACCCACGTTCATTTTGATAAATACGGAAATTTCCCTAAAAATAGCCGTACGCTCACTTTACAATCAGATTTGAACGTACGCCTGAATGATAAATGAGGCCCATTGTACTTAAGATGCTGTGAGCTATTACACACACACACACACACACACACACACACACACACAATCTGTTTTTGAACATCTTTATCCCTGAAAAAAAAAAAAAAAAAAAAAGATTACAGACATTGTTGATTTCTTAGGACTGAATTCTAAAAACAAAGGAGGTCTTCATAAAGAAGTCTAGACAGCTCCTCTCTTTATGCTTGTCAAAGATTTGCATGACTAAATGCATTTACATTACATTCATTTAACAGGCACTCTTATCCAGATCAAGCCACTTACAATGAAAGAGACCATAAGTGCATACACCAGGCTAGTGTGAGCAACAGTGCCAAACCTGGCTAATTACATTCCCAGGCCAGAAACAACATCAATAAAGTACTACATCTAAGTGAACTTATGTCAAACTAGAACCATAGTACAAATCAGATGCATGTAGCCAACATCCACATAACACCAAAAAACATGCCATTACAATCTAGAATCCTAAAATAATTAATAAGTACATATTATTCTAACATCTAGAATGTTTTAACTAGTTTTGTATACCTTCTTACGACAATAATAGCTTCTACATGGCATTTTGGGGTTCATTGTTATTTTCTCACTCAGGGCAGCAGTTATATATCTGTCCTTCACAGAAGGTATTTTGATGTCCGTCCTTCACATGTATTATCATTATTGTCACCATCAGCCATGTCAGTTTATCCATGCATGTCTCTGATTGCGATGTTAAAGCACATCGTCTAATCAGGCAGCAGTAAGTCTGCTTGCACAATCCGTACATGAAGTCTAGTCCAGTGACGACATGACTGTACATGACAGGGTGAGTGTGCAGTTTCCCTATTCACGAAGAATGTTGCAGCAACAGAACAGGCCTTTAAACTATGATTGGCTTTGCCAAATTTGGAGAAAAAAAAAAAAAATCCTAATTTGGCATACAATAATGATTTGCAACCATATCAAATTCAAGCATACCAGACATTGTTTACCAGTTACAAAATAATATATTCATTTCAAATTCTCTAAGTAAGACTATTAAAATCACTCAAAAAGTACTTAGCAACATCAATTTGAAGTAATATAAGATAACATCACTCATTAAGATGTGCAGAGGCTTCAGTGCTGAGTTCTGACCTCCACAGTCTCATGATGGAAACAGTAAGTATCAGTATTATAAAGTAATTGTCCATTTGACATTCTATAGTATGACATCTACATGATTTGCAGTCTCTGTATACGAGAGATTTTAACCATAATTATGAGTGTAAATATGCAGTTCTCACAAACGCGGAGTCTGGTGACCTCATTACCATCTTATAAAACAATGGAAAAGTTTTATCATTTCTGGAGCATCGCCTAAATTATAAGAAAATGTATTTTTGTGACAGAGAAGAAAGAAGCTGGCTGGAGATAGAGTGGTCAGGGCAGTTCTCACCACTCTAGTTGAGGGCCAGCTCAAGCACGTGCTTCCTCCGTGAGCGACCACCTCCAGCTTCCCTCTTTGGAGGAGTCTTGAGAGGTTCAGAAGTTATTTTTCTTTGGTTGGAATCATCAAAACACAACCAACACAAAACATAGTTTATATGGCCAGTCAACACTAGGCCAACAGGAACTCTTCAAGGCAGTCAATCCCAAACAATGTTAGCTAAGCATTTGAGGCCGGTAGCGACCAGAGCACTCAATATGCTCCAAATTGAGTCTCTGCCAAAATAATAAAAAATAAAAAAAAACTGGGCAGGGCACTGAAAATTGGGCCTTCTTATACCCTCTCCCCAGTCGCCTGAATGCTGACAAAATGGCCTCTTCTCAGTCACCTGACTGGCCACAAAATGGCCTCTTCAAATGACTTCAAAATGGGAGACTGGACCATCTTACCAACCAGCAATAGGGAAAGATAGGATAGAAAGGAAAGATGGAAATCTGTGCCTATGACCTATCCCTCCTAAAACACACACACACACACACACACACACTAGAGAGATGAGCTCAGAGTTTAGTTGAAATCTGAGTGAATAAAGACTCGCTGTGTTCGCAAAGCACTCAATAGTATGGAAGGGCGTTGATTCGGACACAGCCCTGCTTGATGAGGGGATGAAAGGACTCTACAGGCCTATTTAAAAAACTCATATTGTTCCAGGGGACCTAAACCTAATTTCAGAGAGGGATACTTAGTCCAATGTGATTATCACGCTGCTGGCTTACCCTGGACTGCTGGAAAATGTGCTGCAGTTCATTTAAAAATTAATGTATCTGAAATATTGATGTGGTTTTGCAGTACAAGAGGAGTTAAACATAAAAACAAAAATGACTTTGACAACGTGGTGCGTGCGGATCAGTAATGGTAACAGGAGTGGGGGGGATTCATATGGGTTTGTTTGATGAGTGACAGCATTTTTAAAAGATATATGAAGCCTCTGTCTTTGAAAGATGACTGCAGAGCTGAGCAGTGCTGTTGCTCGACAGTAAGCACGTGTTCAATCTGATTTAATTTCTCTCAAAGGAAGCCAGTGCACAATACAACAGGCCTTACATGACTCAAAATGACTGACTATAATAATGCATTTCTGTATGGGTTAAGTTTGTGTGTATGTGTGAGTGTGTACATAGAAGCTGTTGTGCACTCCTGTACATTATACTCCAGAATCGGCTTGCCTTACATTGTACCTGTCATATCAGCACCTCTAAATATGCTGAGCTTTCCTGACACCACACTGCAGTTTTCATGGGCGTTTCCAAATTGTACAAAGTAAAATGAGCAGATGTTGAAAATCCATTAAAATGCAATTTCAGGAGGTGAAGCCTCTCTCTATTTAGCTGGCCATTTCATTTCCCCTCTCACATTGTCTTTAAAAGGCACCTTTATTCGATTGCTTTTTTTTTCTTTTCAATGACATCATTGTGCATTGTTTGGGATGACTGATATATCACAACCTGAAGTCATGTTGCCTCTATGTGCACTGTCAAATGTTTAAAAACTGAAAAACCCTGTATGTTTCAGAAC
Source organism: Synaphobranchus kaupii (assembly GCA_029718625.1). Classification (NCBI taxonomy): domain Eukaryota; kingdom Metazoa; phylum Chordata; class Actinopteri; order Anguilliformes; family Synaphobranchidae; genus Synaphobranchus; species Synaphobranchus kaupii. The sequence continues at coordinate 72,162,780 of CM056380.1, read as the reverse complement.
AGTTCTTTGGCAGCTCCTGGATATATAATGGATATCTATCCATTATGACTCATACATACAGTATCTCACTGCTCATAAAGTACTGAGAGATATGGACATAGCCCAGAAATGTGTAAATATGAAAATGATTATCTACTTCAGAGGCCTAGGGCAACCAAAAATTGTAAATATTACAGCTTGAACCTTTTGCTTGTGGTTTATACATCAGGGTAACAAGAATAATGCTGTTAATAAAACAAAGGCTGATTGAATAACTTGGGTGGGGGGGGGGCAAAATTGTGATTATCTGTTTTTCCAGCATGTGTGTTCCTTTAAACTGCTGCATGTATGATGTAATACAAAGCTTGATATACATATACTATCATAAGGATATATTGCACATTTATACCTCAAGCATCAAAGGAAATGTAACATTACATTACACACTTGACAAATAATCATGTTACAACTCACTGGTTAAAGCATGCAGTACTGTCAGGTTTAAAATTAACTCTCTCTCTCCGTCTCTTGCTCCCCATTAGCATTAACCTGAGTGGCCAGACCATGGCTCTGTCTGAATCAGAGCCCTATCTACTGCGTCCTGTCTCCTGTGTACTGTGTGCTGGCAGATGTGTGCTGTTTAATTGTACCGTTTAGTACACAATGTGCAGTATGCAAAAAAATCCTCCATACTATTTTCCAACCATACTGTGGAAGTGTCGTAAGACGTCCCACCGTTGCGCGGCCATGCCACGTCGGCGAAGCTGCACCTCAGTTTTTAAAATGAAGCAGCGCGTCCATATTTCTGCAACCAAAATGTTAGCGTACTTCTTGAAAAGTATGCTCTTGAATATAGTTACTGTACTGTAGACAGGACAAGTATGTCCTCTTGTCCTGTCTACTCAACAAGCCTACTCAATAGTATGGAAGGATGCTGAATCAGAGCCCTATCTACTGCGCCCTGTCTCCTGCGTACAGTGCACTGGCAGAAGTGTGCTGTTTAATGTGCACTGTTTAGCAGTACGCAAAAAATATCTGCTATACTATTTTCCAAACGTACTGTGGAAGTGTTGTAAGATGTCCCACCCATGTCACGTGTTGTTTTTATTGTATTTGAAGAAAAATATCAGCGAAGCCTCATTTTTTCAAACGAAGCTCACATCATATTTATGTGACTGAAATGTTTGTGTACTTCTTGAAGTGTGCTCCCGAATATACTCAGCGAAACCCCGGAAGTGTGTCATCCGGGTGTTTCAAGTATACTGTAATTTGAAAAATCTTCACCTACTCAACTACTTTCTTGACCGATCTACTCACCAAGGCTACTCAATAGTGTGAAAGAGTGCTATACCGGCCTTTGAGTTCCAACACAGCGTGGAACATCCTGCACACAGATCCAGAAATGCACTAATGAGCAAATGCACTGAGGTATGTTTCATTTTAACATTCATTCTGTTACTTAGCACAAAAAGTATTTTTTGAGAGATATTGTCACCGAAGGAAAATAAATGTGTTTTTAATTAAAAATGTGTGGACACATCTAATGCTCAAACAGTTTCTTCATTGATTCAATTGATTTTAAATGAATCAAGCACAGTGCTTCCTTTTCCTTTCGCAGTGCTGTCTGAACTGAATGTGTGTTTTTGTTGTTTTTTTGGGATTTCCTGCCTACAGTGCCTCATAGCATTGAATGGAGTGTGTTTCTACAGTAACTGTCAGCTAGTACCCATTTCCCCTTCAAATAATCAGACTCACCATCAAATCTTCAGGGGCCCCATGGGGCTCCCCGCACACATTTCTCTTAGAAGTCAGCCACATATGTACATGACATTTTAATGCAAAATATTGTATACTTTAATATGGAGTTTTATGCATTTGTCTAGCACAATCTATGTAACTATTTTGCATATGCTGGAATATACTATGAATTCCTTAAATGTTGTACTATTCTGTGAGTCCCATGAATGTCATAGCCCTAATTATGGTGTGTGTGTGTGTGTGTGTGTGTGTGTGTGTGTGTGTGTGTGTGTGTGTGTGTGTGTGTGTGTGTGTGTGTGTAGGCAGCTGTACTAATGACCAAATTGGTCTGATTAAAGTAAAGTAATACTTTAATTGCTGACTAATTTTATATTTATTTTCTTTTTAGGGTGTAACTGTGAACATTTTCAAATGAGTACTGCAAGTAGCACAAAATTATCAACATCTGGGCCATTAAATGCACAAGCTTATGTAGTTTTGGGTCTGAAAATGGAGGGAAGCAGACCCCTAAAGAAGAATTTACATGCACATTTTAATTATGAGTTTGATGCAGAGGCAACGGTGGGAGAAAGTGCACTGTCTGCATTTTAAACAATGTTTCACAGAAGGGAGTAGTTTATGGTAGGCCTATCACCTGAAAGCCAAGGACACTTTCCTAGCTATCGCTATACTGTCATAGCCAGCTAAACAGAAATGGTGATTGGGGCCTAATTCCAATGGCGACTCAGCATGACTGGGCGGCTCGTAACGTTAAGCAAAAGAGTCTAGGTTATAAGAGCGCTGAGGGCATTGAAAATAAAAGCACTTACCAACTCAATTGCAGTCTGAGATTGCATCGGATCTCCATCATTTGGCTGGGGACAAGGGACATACTACTACTGACATTGGATTCCAAGAACAAGAACTAAACCTGTTCACCAGGTCTGCTTTATATATTGAGTTGCAGCCACATGATTCGCTGTTTTGAGGAGCAGGCTATGTACGTATGTCATTAACGAGCAGGTGCACCTAATAAAGTGTAAATCCCACAATTCTACATCACCACAGCTGTCCATTGCTTCCCAAAGGAATCCATGTGCCCAAACTCTCCACAATGCTGAGATTGTCTGATGGACCCTGCACAGTCAGCCAACGGGGTTATTTAACTACACGCCAAGGAGATGACAGTTTTTATCCTGGCCTGAGCGGGCAGCAGAGCCGACAGGACATCCCTTGCCTCTTCCGCTAGTTCAGTGCATGGTAACTTAGACCAATTTATTTGCTGGCTCAATAAAGACTCCAGGGATAAGCTTGCTATTCGGTGGAGTGGTATTATTACTAGTGCAAATATATGTGAAATATAAAACCCAGGAATGTTTCTGTTTCGGACAAGAATGTTATAAATCCCACAATAATCAATAAGTGGAAATAAACCCTCACAGGGAGAGTAAAATTTCATTTGAGACTTTACTGGATGAATATTTTAAGTGAAATAGTGAAAATCGGTGGTGTCTTCTGCAGTACATGGAATTGGAAAATGGCCGTAGAAGCCTTCACACTCAGTGGCTTTTACACTTAAATATTTATTTTAGTGGGCCCATTACTGTATAGTTCTCAGCAGACTGAATTATGGATATGTTGTATGTATCTGATAGCAACCCCAACATTAATACCGACTAAAATAGTTGCCATATCACAAGCTTGAAGAAGCTATAAATGCCTATTTATGTGTAGTGAAGGCTTTGTGGCTCTTATCTGGGTCATGTAGAATGTGAGCAAACATGATCATTATCAACATGATACCTTCTCATTTCATGGAAGTTAAAGGACATTATGCCTTCTTGATTTCTTGCTCAGAATTTACCTGAATGCATCACTGACCACAAAGAGTTAATCGAAATTCAAAAAGCTTTGTACATTTATTAATTGTGCTCAACAGTTATGGACAATTGAACAAATTGCACTGCCAGGCACCTCATTCTCTTAATATCTACCATATTACTCTCTCCTTGCCTCACCAGATACTAACACAATTGCAAGGACGCTTCTGTGAATTAGCCATCCACTTTGTGCTGATTTATTGCTTTTCATATCAGCTATGCCAATGGTCCTTTTAATTTCCCCAGTGTTGATTTAATTTCCATATTCTAAATTGCATTTCCTTGAGGATGAGGCAATATAGTCTCAAACAAGTGAATAGTACCAAGAGAAACCGATAAACAGATATCAGGCAAACTGCGGGGAACTGGGATAGCTTACTATATGGAAGCAATTTGCAGGGGGAAATATTGTGATCATTACCGAATCATAGGCAAACAACAACATTTGTATTCATTGGCTGAACTGCCAAAGCCGACTCGCATCCTGACATCCTGATTTAGACTCGGCATGTTCACCTTTTTTTTTTTTCTTAAAATTTAATGGACAACGCCACTTGCACTGTGTAAGGGAAAGCTTCAGTGACATTTGTGCCATCAAATCATGGAAATATTGCAAATTGCATTTACAGATACTAACGGTGCCATCACAGTTGTTGCTACATAGGTCCATGGCTTCAAAATCAGCCATTCTCTATTTAGGGTACACACAATGAAAATGTGATATCATTGTGTGTCCCCTAAATACACTGTGCAGTGTACCCACCATGTATGTGTAAGATAGAGCATGTGAAATTGACCGGATACAAAGTGTTCTTAATAAATTAAAGCTGCAGTAGGCAAGTTTGAAAATATACAAGCCAAAAAGACTTCCCCTTTTTCACTCCTTCCTCCTATCTCTCTCCTAAGCCCCTCCCACCAAATTATGCTCCAGTGCACGTGCGGAGACAGGCAGACAGGGAGGGGTTTATTCTACCGGGAGGATCTTTTGCTTGTAGATAGTTGCCCTGATTGGTAGCTACATAGCTAGCCCTGATTGGTTAGTTTTTGGAAGACTGGCTTGAGATCTTTTGACAGCCTAGAGCCCAGGACACTCACAGAAACCAGATTTTTTCTCAGAACACTTGATTTATTGATAGCTGCTGGAAAGTAATGAGCAAATTTAGTAATTTTGCCAAAATTACATCGAAAAAATCTTGCCTACTGCACCTTTAAGTGTTCTGGGTAAAATATAGAAGGCCAAATGAACAAAATATTATGTTAAAATATAATTTAAAAAATAAATCTAACAATCTGAAAGACAGGGTAGGATATATTCCATTTATGTTACAGCTTGCTATATACATTTTTATGTATTATATTTACATTTACAATATGTTATTTATTTCACCTTTATTTAATCAGTCAATGTATTTAGAACATCGTGTATCAGGTGTTGATATTCTATTTTATGCATACATAGTAGGATGTGTCATTTTGCATCGTCGCATATATTGTGAATTTAACAATTTATTTCTCATTTAGGATGAAAATACATGCCATCCACATTCTCCTTTTGCAAGACATAAATTAATCAACTGCATCAAGTCTGTGCAGCCTCAGTGACATAGTCTCTATAATGATCTGCATGGTTATTTAAGAAACTGGATTCTGTCAGTGATGTTTAACAATGAAAAATCATCATGTCCACACACAAAATGAAACTCATAAGATAGCAAGCACATCCAGATGCTGCACTGAATTTCTTGGCTCTGCCACTTTTCTCAGTTACAATAAATTCTGAAATCCCACCAAGACCTTCGAAGAATGTGGGTGCTGTTTGAAACATGAGAAGAGAGGCATCTAGATAAAACTGCCCTGGCCTGACTCTTTACTTAGCGGACGTGTATCTGTACTTTCCTACTGTTGACGCTATATAGTTTCTGAAGGAAATGGCTTGCCAAAGCCATGTTTGTGCTGATAAAATAAAGGTGATGCGTGATAAAGGTGTTTATGCATACTTTTGTTAATATCCACCACTGTCAGGTCAGTTGCTGAGGTCTAATTACCTGATTATTTATTTAGTACTAGTGAACACTTTATAATGAACAATTAAACTGGATACCTGCCTGCACTGTCATACCTTGCAGAGGAACACACTAACAGTGAGAATTAACAGAAATGTGTTTCCTGAAAAGCAAGCCAACCTCAAAACAGCCTCACAGTGACAGTCTACTGTGACTGTGTTTGAGCATAATTATGACCTTTTTTCAATAATTTGTTTCAAATTACTTGTAAATAAATATTGTTATACATTTGTGTTGTGTTTCTATTGGTTTTATATATATATATATATATATATATATATATATATATATATATATATACTGTATATATATATGTATACATATGTGGGCTCTGCATCAGTATTGTTAGAAACCTCCTCTGTGGTTGGACAGAGCCTATTTCAGAATGAGAGTTCTATTTTAATAGCAAAATAGGAATATGGGCCTATAGCTTTTTTTGTCATTGTGTTCTGATATTAACATGAAGTCCAATTTACTCAGAGAACTACATGCGTATTCAAGGGCTAATTCAGTTAAAGCAATGATTACGGTTTCATCTCATTCCTTCCACCAAGACTAACAGAAATGAAAGGCATCATGAAATTTGACAGTTGACGGCCTGATCACTGTCTATAAATGGGTGATGGCACACACAGGGTGAGATGGCACTTTACAAGGTGCCAACATCCGCTATATTTCTGTCCTCGGGTTTGGAAATAACAAGAGAACTTCTGACAAGAGAAGAGGAACATGGGCGATGGAATGTGTTGATGTCATAGGCACAGCTGTTAACACGTGAACTACATTAAAAACGAATAAAATAAAAGGTAAGAGCTTACCGCGGGGGTGCAGCAGCAGTGGCAAGCAGCAGCGTAGTCTGCCTGCAGGCCTAGTAACAGACAGGAGCCGTGTCCTGCTAAAAATGTGAGGCTGCTGAAGAGCTCATTGGTCATTGTAATATCTCATTTGGAGGATATTGACACTTTTCCACATGCATAATTTGTGACTTGTTGTTCATATCCAGTTTGTATTTGGCATGCTACGATTATTCATTGCACAAGCCCTTCATCTACAATGGCAGTGTTTATTATGATAGAGCATGCACCGGATATGCCCAAGTGAATGATTCTCTTCCAGCTGAGAAGCTTACTAACACTGCTCTGGCCTGCAGAGGAGAAACAGGAAGCACAGCCTTTCACATTGTTTGTAAGGACTAAACATTCATTTTTGATGGCGCATGCTCCAGATAACCCTCAAACAAATCAGGTTAAATGGGACAGCTCAATTAATGCAGATACAGTGCACTCAAATCCACTGGTGTTAATGCTAGACACCATTAAAGCTGATTTTCTGAACATTAATGAAACACTTATCAATATTTTTTTATTCACTCTCATGACAAAGACCAATTTTAAAGAGAAAGTTTTTAGCTGTTTGCAAAAGAAACCTCCAAAGATTCCTAAGAGTCATCCTAGCTGATTCAGACAGCCTCTGTTTGGTCATTATTATTAAGTTACCTCATCCACAGTGACTTACGTAGCTCACATTTTACATACATGTCCGGCTGGAGCTGTTCAGGTGCAGTACAAAAACTGTACACTTTGTGTTTCCACTCATTACATTGCTGCCATTTAGCAAACATAGCAAAATTAAAAACACTTAGCAAAATGACACAGCTTTAGCATTTTACATAGGATCTATTTGCACAGCTGGATATACTTAAGGTTAAGTACCTCACACACAATGGCAGGGTCCCATCCTTAGGTTACAAGTCCAGTTCCCTAAGCATTATACTGCGCTGAAGGCCATTTTACAGCAGGAGTGAATTTTAGCAAGCGGAGCGGTAGCGAATGGTCGTTTTATTTCCGGGCCCATATTAATTGATGTACATATTTAAACCCGGGGCTGAAGCGGAGTGGTTGCGCAGCAGTCTTGCGGTCGTGAAGCTTTGTTGTCCGCCTCTAGTCTATTTTTTCATGAGTGGAACGCGACTGCTCCGCTTGCGTGTGTGCTTTAAGCATGCGCATCTGGTGTAAAACGGGCGTGAGACCTGCATCTATAGACTTCCTCACTTATGTGGGTAAACCTCTAAAACTAAGCTACTGGTACTTCTGGATCTTTCTCCACTAAACCACACCGTCACCGTGTTGGGAATGGCAGAGAGCCGTTGGTTGAGAGAGCGTGTCTGAAGTGTGCCGGAGAGCTGATTTACATTCCCGGCTGCAGCCCCACACCCCGTATTGGGGTCAGGTGGATCAGGAGTGGGACTCTGCATGTCGGATGCTGTAAACCTGGGCTCTCGGTGTCGCAGGGAAACTAATAATAAGCCTGCTGCGAAAGACAGAGCCGGCGGTTTTATCTCAGTTTCCTTTGTACCCAGCAAGGCCACGGAAGCCAATGCGGTAGCAGGGGAATCTGAGCCTCTATGGTCTGGTAATCAGAGACCAAGAAAACTGCTGTTCTACAAATATATTCTCTGCATTAAAAAAAAAAGTCTGTCTTAACAAGCATTTTAGTTTTGTAATGAGACTTAAAATCTGAGAAAATCTGAATTCTCTCAAGTAGAATATATTTGCTTGTTTTAAGTTTTGCTTGACAAGTGAAATTGTCTTACCCCATTGGCAAATCTTGTAATGAGTAAAACTGTCTCACCTCATTGGCAATCTACTTGTCTTAGCTAAAAAGTCAAATTTTAAGTGTAAAATACTTGTTAAGATTGACTTATTTTTTTTGGCCTTTTGCAGTGTATATTCCACAAGATGTGACTGTCAGGACTACTGACTGAGTACACACAGTTGCTTGCATACAGTCATCATACAGGATTTACAGGCAAGAGAACGGTCTTACTTTAGTAAAAAGGCTGTCATTTCCAATGTCTTTCGAAGCTTGTGTTTTACAAGGAAGAGAGAGTCAAGCCGTCACAGATGCATTTCATCTAACTGTGGGTGATTTCATACGGAAATGAGGGCGACGAATCACCGAGCACCATGAAGAGCACCATGCTTGTCCGCTGTATATCCGGGGGGTTATCACCCGCACGGTATGAAATAACTGCCAAAGACAGACCTCATTACTGTTCTACATCATCCAACCATCTGCCGGAGGGAAATTTAAAAAAAAACTCACAGGAAAAGTGAGATGTTAGAAAAGTGTGAACATCAGATAATCCAGGAGTTATATATTTGGACTGAGTATAAAAATACAGAGTGAAGGACACATTTCCTGCTATTTCATGCTAAGACTAGCGGTCGCTGCATTTAGCAGCTCGCACAGTGTGCGAGAGGTAAATAATTCCTTGCATTTCTATAGCACTTTTCTCACACTCAAAGCACTTTATAGTGATGAGGGGAAAACTTGCCTCAACCACCACCAATGAGTGGCACCCACCTGGGTGTGATGAATGGCAGCCATTTTGCACCAGAACGCTCACCACACATCAGCTGAAGTGGAGAGGGAGAAAACTATTTTTTAGCCAATTAAACTGGGGGATGATAAAGTGGTAGGTTGAGAGAGCCAGGTTGGGAATTTAACCAGGACACCGGGTAAATATGCAGATTTCTAAGGGAACACTCACCTTTTGATAATTTTGTTAAATTCAATAACCACGACCACAGCCACCCCTACCCCCTGCAGGGTGACAAGCTACCTTACAAAAGGTTTGTGGGGAGGTTGTGGGGAAATAAAGGCCAAATCAACTCAAGCTGATTGCTGTCATGCATGTGATAAATACATAAAACTGAATGAGATTAAATGGAATTAATGTTATCCGGTTCAGTGAGGAGATATAAAGTTGTTTAAGCAACAATGATTAAAATAAGATGGTATTTTTAATAGTAGAAATAGTGACTCTTCCACATGAGTGTTTAGGGAGCATTATTAAAACTAACCCCTATATTACCATGCAGACACGCACGCACGCACACAAACACACAGAGACACACACACAGTTCTTGAACCTGAACCTTTTGCTCCCATCTTCTAACAATGAGGGTGGAGAGCAGGTTTCGATTTCCTGCCCTTTCTCCTCATTACATATTCCAGGCATTGCACCAAGCACAATAGTTTTTTCCCCCAATATCACTCAGTAATGCTTCTCTTTCACACCGGGATATTAAAATATAATCTTCTTAGGTGCCGTGAATGTAGAATCAATATTAACATATTTTTACTTCTCTGTTTCTATTGAATAATTGATGTCCTATGCACACTTGCTAAGAATGAAATAAGATGTAGAGGCATTCAAATAACGTCTGTGAGATAAAAGAAAATTGATTAAAAAAAAGGATCACTGAAATTAAAGAGAAGCAGACCCCTGCGGGATATACTTAGCATATAAATGAACAGGAAAAAGAGAAACTTCAGCACAACTTATTGGCCCAATTATTTAACTCTGTGCTTTGGGTTGAGTAAGAAGTATTTATTGAAATAATTAGACCTTTAATCACTGGCATTACACTGTAGTCTCCGTGACACATTTTAAACAACCCAGAGTCATTAAACCTTTGTAACTTATTTATGATTGTTCTGTAATGAAACAATGATCACGGCCAGAAATCACATTGTTAGAGGAAGGGTTGAATTACAAGACTTGTGCCCTCCACTACCCCCACGTCCTAGCAATGCAGCTGCAAAGCACACAAAGAGCCAATCACGTCACACAGGAAAAATGAGCTCGGTCAGTCCTGGGGACCCCCCTGTGTATGTTGGTTTTCGTTCCAACCACAATTGCTATCCCACAATTTTATCAAGATGTAAATTTTTCATTCATGTTTTGAGGGACAGCTGAAGCTGCATTGTCTTAATAAGGTCATGGAAAAAATTATGAAATAACTACTTTAATAGCACAAGAGGTTGTTGTAACAAGAGTGTAATTGGATTTAATCTTGGAGGCACAGACGCACTACCAACCAGTAGCATAATTCTAAAGCTGTTTTGTGTAATAAGGGAAGGGTCCATTTGAAAATGGTTTGCCTCTGATTTCTATGATATCGTGTCCAGGACCCTGTCACATGGTATCAGGGCTGCTGATTGGAAAAGACCAGAGACTGGTTATTAGGCACCAAACCTCAGTTCTTGGAATAGCCAACATGGAGCAAATGGCTTTGATTTCTCCATCTTCTCCGTCTTATTAAATATCCTGCTTATTAGCAGGACAAGGAGAGAGAACAGAAACTTTAAGGCCAACAAAGTGAATACCTTTCCAAAGAAGCATAATAGGCATGGCAGAGAAGACATTCTTCTCTCATGCCCAAAGGCCACAAGCAACATTGGCCTAAACCATCACTCTCCACAGCCAATTGTGTGTATATATATATTTTTATTTTATTTTTTATTTCTATTTTATATATTTTATATATTTTAACTACATTTTGAGCAGGAATAATATTTTGGCCACTGGAATAACTGGAACCAAGAATGATCTGGTACTGACAAATGATGACCGAAATGGAGAATGCTGGTACTGGCAGAACCAGGTACTGGAGATTAGCAACAGCTTATTGCTTTACCAAGAGCTGCTTTAGACATCCATTTGACAGTTTTCCTTTCTTAGTCATTCAATTGCAGGGATTGTGTGTTTTTGTACCTTATGACCACACTATATATTTTTTCTGACACTGGATACACATGTAAAATTAATAACTAATACATTTTAAATAATTAAGATTCATTCTGAATTGAGAGTCAATGTGAAGCTTATGTCTGGGGCCATAAGCTTCTGCTAATATGAAATAGGATAATAGCAGATCTTTCTTCTCCATGAACATTCAAAAATGAATCATGAGATAGTGATTACACCTTTGTCTGCACTTAGGGATTAATTAGCTACGATTATCTTCACCCCAGGTATGTTTAACAAGGAAAGGTTAAAAGGAAAGTTATATACCTTTTTACATTTCATCCATAAAATTAAAAACACATGAATGTGTAATGTCGTTAGGTACATTAATAATTTGGCAGTGAAGACAGACAGTTAAAACGTCTTAAGTCATCACATGGAAGCGCCAATGAATGTGCAGAATATATATAAATTTATATATTGCTTCACACTAGGTGCAAAAGTATAATTAATCAGTCACATAAAATTAATTATTAAATCATGATTATTAATTTTAATGTTAAATATTAAAATAATAATCAATAACTTAATCTGAAGGCGTAGGTTCTTTTGGAGGATAGGCTCAAATGTTTATCCAAACAACAATCAGACCGATGACCAGGTTTGATAAAATACAATTTATTAAACAACAAACACATCTAAACTAACATCCTAAAAACAGTGAATGATATGGAAAGCGAAATGAAGTGTAGACAACGAATGAAGCATATAGAATTCAGTTCTATTTCTGTATGTGCGCCAGACACGTGGTGTGCAGACCTCACAAGACCGTACCTCGAGGGGGAAATACAAATCTAGCTTTAGCATGAAGCTAACGTGGCCTGAAACCTGGCGTGTATTGAGGCTATAGAAATTTTGCTATGTCTAGCGAAATCCCAGGCCCCTATCCTATATCTGATGGGTTAGGTATTAGTAGAAAGATTGCATCTCGATTTAGGGAGGCGGATTGTAAATTAGTTTTAGAGTAAGTTAGAGTAGGCTCTGTAACTTTAGCTTATGCGAGGCTAATTGGCTGTCGATAGCCTGCAAGCCATGTGTTGAGCTATAAGTTAACATTACTCTAAATACACACAGTGGATACAATCAAATATGCAATTACATTGACAATAAACATTACACAAAAGTCTTCCTAACTATTGCCCAGATGTTCATGTCAGTCTTACTGTACTGAAGTTGCTACAGGCGACTCCATGACTTGATGTCCGGAAAGTTATTTCCTTTGGCAGCGTCTGGACTGGACTTTCTCTCAGTTTCCTTGCGGGTAGAGCAGCTTGCTTGCTTCCAGGTCCTTTGGTGAGTCGTTGCTGGTAACTTGCCGTTGGAGTCCTTCTGTCAGTTCAACAAGTGGTTTCCTTGGGTTCCTTTGCAGTTTGCAGTTCATGGTAACGTAGGCTACACACGTTTCTCTGGCTGTTGCTTGAAGGCTACGCCATATGACGGTAGCCCGTTTTAGTGGCGTTCGCGAACACACAGAGCTGGGAGAAAAAGCGTTCTTTGTAGCCACATAACCCGAGGGAGAGAGGGTTCTCTCCGCGTGTTCCTTCCCAGCCGGCAAGATTGACAGGAGACGATTCTTCCAACAAGTGAAAATGGTAAGAAGGAAGTGGAAGTGTTTTCACAAAGTTTTATAGAACCGGGGACTCCTGATTGGTCAAGGATCACATGACTGCCTGGGATCACATGACTGTCGCATGCCGGTACATGTAGTCTTTTAGAAATGCAGTCCAGGGTCACATAAATGTGGTTTGATTCCGAATAGACATGCACTACAAATGTCAATGACTATAATGAAAAACTAGGTTCTGAAATAAATTCAGTGCATGCATGCCTTGGTTATTACAGGGCAAAATTTAATCAAATTTGGCTGTCCTTCTCACGGCTGGGGTCAATGGAATTAAAATTCAGTAAATTTGGAAAAACCCACATTCATTTCAACTTCTAAGGTTTGAATCCTCAATCCTCAGAGAGTGACGTTTTAAACAGTTTCCGGAAGATTCCGGAAGGAACACTATTCCAAGGTCACTGATTACCCCCTAACTGTCAGGTGGGTCGGGTAGGCGGATCAGACGCGACCAGAAAAGGATTCGAAAGATTTCCCACGCAAAGTGAATAATCACTAGAAAAGAAAAAAGAAAGAAAGGCGGGTCAAAACCTCCTGAACAAACAAACAAAATTAAATGTCCTTTATAAAAACAGGACGATACTCGTAAACTCGAGTAGAGAGAAACTAATCTCGTAAAGTAACGAAAACAGAAATCAACCCCAATAGCTCTGGGCGCAACTTGAATAACGAGCAGATGCGAAAATAAAGGGAGATAATCCTGGCGTGAGGCAAAATAAAACAACCCACTGAATGGGCGAACTTGCAGAAATACGCAGCACGAAAAAAATAAACCGGGAGCAAACCTCTAGCTCTGATAAACGTCAGAGACAAAACAAAGAGACGAATAACTAGAGCACAAAAGAAAAGGAACCGAAACTAGAGTAAAGAGAAATCTAACCTAAACTCTAGGAAGTTCCTGAATGATTGTCAAAGACAATAATCCAGTTTTATGGCTATACCTTTTACCTGGCTTGGTGAACGTGGCAACAAAGACACACAAGCACAGGAAGGTTGAAACAGCGTGCTTAAATAGCACACAGGAAACCAGGAGCAGGTGCGCCAGGTAATGAGCGGAAGACAGGAAAACACGGAGCGAAAAAGAAACCGGAACGCCAGCTCACGGCTGCAGAGAACCATAAACGCAGAGATGGAATAAAGGATAGTCAAACCGTGACACTAACAGTCTTATCTTATAGGATAGATAGAAAGGTTCACTGTAGTATGCTGGCTAAATCTCTCTGAGTGTGTATCTTTGCTGTACAGCACACATTAATAGCAAACATAAAAACCAAGCCAACTCACCTGACAGTGTTGTCTCTCAGTGATACTCAGTGAGATGATTGACAGGTCCAGGATAGGCAGAGGCCACTGTGGTGAATCTGGAGGTGGGCTTAGAACCTGAAGAGTGGAGGTCTGAATCCAAGGGTGGGACAGTTACTGTTCTCATTGGTTTGATTTGAAGATGCTAAAATTTTAGTTAAACAATCCAGTGAGTCTTCACAAGTCTGCACCGATGATAACATCCAATCATGACCAGTGTCTCCAGACAGTGGTCCTGAGGTGGAGGGGGTGTGATGGTGTGAGGGTGGGACTGGAGGGAGGCAAATAACAACCAAGAAGTGAAGATTCTGGGAGGGAATCAAACCCATCGATCCAAGCCGGTATTTTACTAAAGTTCCTGCCCACCCAGTCACACACGTGGATTAATAGAAGCCACCGCTGGTCAACAGCCACCGCTGGTTTATCTGAGTATCAAAGACTTTCAGGGGGACAGAGGAAGCATCTGCCCCTCTATTGAACTGACCCATGTGGGAAATTATTATGCCACATGTGCTGTGGCATACTGTATGTGCTGGACCAGACTAAGGCATTTGTTAAGCTTAACCAGGTTAAGAGCATTCAAGTGCAGAAATGTAGAGTCTCATTTTGAAAAGTGAACATTCAGGTTACCAGTCCTATCCCTATTCGTATATGCAACATTGCCACCCCATCAGTGGCTTTATTCCAGAATTCCTTTTAACATCCAGTGATCTCTATTTGTATTTATTCAAGCAAGTCATATGGATTAATCTGCAACATTGGCACAAACACACAGGTATATAAAGCTGTGGACTTTGTTGGGGAATCAAAATGGTAATCAAGTCAGCTCAGGAGACACTATCAGGCGCAGAAATCTTGACTTCAGTGCTTTATGCAAGTGCATAGAGGGGAACGTATTTGATACAGAATCAACACATTGAACAGCAATGTCTCCTAACTTATTTTATACCATTCCCAGCTCTTAACGGAGCTATATGTAACAGATTTACTGTACTAAATCATAAAATGACCATGATATGTCATCAGAGATTAAGGAAACATGCTAAGTCGAAATACTGGCTTCTCCGACAACAATGTACAGCCAGTATGTTCTCCTTTGAAAGTTTCATTCTGGGTCAGAACGTCTGTAGTTGTTTTGGCCTGTGTGATTCACTATTCTCCGAGGTGACTCCGAGTCCACTGCCCATTACAAACAACCAGATGTACTCCGGCACTCCGACAGCTGATTTACGAATGCCTAAGCTAAGTTCAACATCGTTTCCATTTAGCTAGCTAGCTAAAGATTTAAACATATATATGTATATAGTTACTCACTAAACATACCACTAACGTTAGCTTACATCTGTGTGACCGTAAACATAGCCAGCCATGCATCTAGCTAACATTGACAGAGTTATAAAAAATCCACATGAGCTGGTTTATAATTTGCAAACAATAAATAATAAACAAATTGCAAACATATACATTAGCTGATCAACTTACAGTGTAGGACTCGTCGTCGCTCGTCATTGTCAAAATAGAATAAGCTCGTCAAAATATAATGTTGCGCTCGGCTCGTCTTGCGCTAGTGTTCGTTCAGTGTCTCGACTCTCTCCAATATTGTGAATTTGGATTGCAGTACCCATTTTAAACGCTCGGTGTCAATGTTACATATAGCTCCTTTAAAGACCCAGTGAAACCACATTTTAAAACTTTCAAAAAGTGTTCATCAAGGCATAAGAAAAAGATGTACCTTTTCAAAATGTATAAAGTAAAATAACATTAAGGTTATATATATAGTAAATGTATAATATAAAATTCATTTGGCAGATGCTTTTACCCAAGGTCTAACTACCAGTTAAAGTAATAGCTTATTATTTGAACCGGTGATTTTTACATTTACCATTTACATTTACAAATTTTTTTTGATCAACAATTGAAGTTTTAAATTGTTCATGTCATCACATGCCAAAATTGCCCCCTGTCATCAAATGTCAGACTTTCACACAAGTAGGAGTGAGACAGAAATTATGGGGATGGGATGTGTCAAACTGCAGTAGACTAGATTCAAACCTTTGGAGGCAGCCTTAACCACTGGACCACCATTGGCTACCACAGGAATGATACTCGCCGTTAATTAGATGTGAAATCAAACGTATATCCAGTAATTTGGCATGTTATTAAATTAATGGTTGAAGTATTACATTATTCCTCAAAAACGTTGTAACCCCCAGTTAATGTAATAACCACCAGTTAATGTACAAAAGTTATTACATTAACCAGCAAAAGTTATTACGTTAACCGTTTTTGTATTACAAGATTGGTATTACAATTACCGGCAGTTATTACATTATAAAGGACCAAGTTATTACATTAACCATTTTATTACATTAACACTAACTGTTGTTACACAGGGATATAAATAATATTCCCTTGAAATATTCTCAAACTAATAACTAGAGCTTTATCTTACAGTATTTAAGACAGAGATCTTCAGGGGATTTAATCCTAGGTTGGACATGGTGCTGGAAACTCTAGTTTGTTAGATGGGCTGCATTCTAGAATGGAGTAAGCGGGAAGAATGTGAGTGTCATGTCACTATGGCAACCACGCATTCCTTGACAGGTTAATGGTGAGGAGCAGGCATTGGGCATTGTGGGTCGCCCCCACACCACAGCACAGCACTCGACCCTTACCAGCACAGCAAGCCCCCCGCAATCTCGGCAAAGTGGAGCCGCTCGGAATTAAATGCAGGAGTGCAATGAGAAAAGCGAGCAGGCTTGTAAGGTTAACGGCAAAGTCGCGAGTGCCGAAATGCCGAAAAGTACAGATGATTTGCACACAGTTTAAATGATCACAGCAGCACTAAAGGAAGTGTGTGAGGTGAACAGTTCGGCATGTTGGGCATGTTGTGTCTGATATGGCGAGACAGCTGCATTTTGATCTCTCCAAATCTCAGGCCGGCTGACCTCCCACACACCTTACGTCACCTGAAAGAAATTGCCTTCACACTGAACTGGTCAACAAAACTGAACGATACAGCTACTGTTCCAGCAATTGACCGGCCCCTTTTGAAAAATTCTATAGTCTATAATTTCACCGTCCACAGCCCAACAGAAATGCCTGTGTATGCCTTTATGCTTTTCTTCTCCCATTTTCAAATTTACGGTGACAAGTCCTTGTAACATGTGCGTCTGCATCAGTCTAAGTTGTGTCAAAAAAATTGTATAGCTACATGAGACACGTTCAGTAATTGCGCAATGGATACAAAAGAACCAATCGTTATCATCGGGGGCGGGTCTTTTTTCCCCAGTCAGGGAAGGTGGGGAGGATAATGTGACGCGACACACTTGGCTGGTGTAGGTTTCACAATTGATTATAATAGATGCGTTATTTCAGTTATTTTGACGTGACGCAGACGCTCGCATGTGTCCAGTTTGGGGAGGGTGTAAGACAGGGGCTGTGTCCGAATGAGCGCCTTTGAAAACTATTGAGTATGCTTGTTGAGGAGACAGGATGAGAAAGTTGTTAAGTAAGCAAAATTGTCTCTAAAAGCAGTATACCTAACACCCCCAAATTATATACTTACTTCTGGGGTTTCGCTGAGCATATTCGGGAGAATGCTTTTCAAGAAGTAAACAAAAAATTTGTAAACTTGATGCACATCTTCGCTTTAAATATGAGGCGCAGCTTTGCTGCTGTTTTCCTTCAACAACAACAAAAACAAGTTGTGACATGGCCTTGGAAGAGCATGACATCTTATGACACCTCCACGGAACAGTTGGAAAATAGTAGGGAGGATATTTTTTGCATACTGCATGGTGTGTATTAAACAGTATACAGTAAACAGTGCACAGTCTGTTAGTACACAGGATTCAGTAGATAGGGCTCTGATTCTGAATTTTTTTTTTTTACGAATGTACATATTGGAGCCACACACATAGACGGGCAAACATCATCAATTCCCTGTTGAACTGAGATGCTCCTCAGAGCAGGGCTGGGTGATTGGACAGGTGAGTGATAGAAATGAGAGGGGCAGTCTGGGGGATCTCACCTGAGAGATGCGAGAGGAATTTCCAGATACCAAACCCAGAAGGGAAGTCAGGAAGGAGAATTCCCCCCAAAAGCAGGTGGCTTTGTTTTTACTCTAGACTGTTTGCTGCACACCCCACAGCTATTTCACCTCCAGGTCTCTTCACTGTGTGTCATGTGTAAAACACTACAAAAAGAGAAAATAACTCATTCATGGATGCCTGGCAATTGACTCTGGCAAATTGCAACTGCAATAACACACAGAAAGAATCAATAGAAAGAATTTGCTAAAACAAACTGTGCCAAAACAAACACAGTACACACTGGCTACACAATGAAATATTATTCTTTGCTTTATTATGGCAAATTTGTGAAGGGTGAAAAATATGGGCATTTGAGCTAGATTTGATCAAGAGATTTTTTTATTGAGATGTTTTCCTTTCAACAAATCTTGTGTTATTTTATCCTTCCCTGTCTTGGTAGCTTCCCTGTCCTTCCCTCCTTCCCACACACACACACACACACACACACACACACACACACATAGATCTGCACAAGCACCTGTCAACATTATTAGCTCCCTAATGTAACCATCTGTCCACTCACTAATTTCTGTTTTGCATAAAACGCTACACAACGTGATGCTTGGCAAACAGCCTTTGTTCGCTGCTACATCCACAGAAGGCCTAATTAAAAGGGTACCTGGGTGCAGGAACGTGATACAACGTCGCATACAGGATGAGAAATTAAAACTGTTTAACGCTGCTTGAGCAGCAGCCAAGCAGGGACAGAAGGCGGCGACCCTTTTCATCTTCTTGCATCTTCTCGGGCATTGGCAGGAGAGAGACCTCGACCTTTGACCACCTCCTCCGCCCACGTTCAGAGGTTTTTTCCTCTGGAGGCAACTCTGTAGTTACTTTAATAACTTACGCGACATTTATCCACAGCCACATGTACTGTGTCTGTACACTACAGGCACTTAGCTCAGCACAAACATTTTTACACAGTAGCCATTGATACAGCTGGATATATACTGAAGCTATATATAACTAGCTCAAGGGTAATATGGCGGTATGTAACCTGGCAATCGAACGTGCAACACTCAGGTTACGAGCCCAGATACCTACCCAGTATCAGGTTGAGTAACTTGCTAGAGGGTACAGCTAACATCCCACATGGGAACGGAACCCTTGGGAGCCTGTCTGTGTCTTGCTTTTTTAAAAATATTTTTTTTAGTGAATGCCATGTAAGTGAATATGACCTGCAGAGCCTCACGTTAACAGTGAGGTTCATACGGTCCTTCAGTTTATGAACAATGGCGATTCTGGGGTCAGACAGCTGGAAGTGTGTTGCCGTGGTGAGAGCAAAACTTAGTATTGTTACTTAATATTCATGTATTGTTAAGGTGCTTTGCATTATTTTTCTGCATATTTGTTGAGGCAGGTAAGATCACAAATAATTTATTAGAATGTTCTTAACTGAACATTCTAATGCAGATTTAACAATCACTACTGGTAATTAAAAGCAATGGATTCATTTAGAATTTTGAAAAAACATTCCAAAAAAACCTACTCTTCAAAGGGTTACATTTCTCAAGTGAACAATGACAGCACCCTACCTGGAAATGGTACCTACAACCTCAGAGTTACAAGCACAGTTCCGTAACCATTACACTACACTGCCACCCTCATGCTGTGTAGCAACTCGGAGATTCTGTCTAACCTTTGTAAAATTTGGAAAGGCAAAGCCTATTTCATATTGCTTCTACACATTTCATAAGTGTAGGGACATGTTCCACATGGAAGGGCAGTCGATTTGAACGGAACGACAGTGAGCACGAACGCCGCGATCCTGCTTCACCTCCCAGCCTGTACGGCACGCATGAGAACAGCCTGGAGGGTTACTGAAGTCTCCTTCCATTGCATTCCTGCTGCAGATTTGCACGTGTCCCGCCAAAGGCTGTGTTCTTATACAGTGCTGCACTAGCACAGATGCTATTTGAACAAGATTATTCCTCTAAGCGCAGTGTGAAGGCAGTACTTTAGGAGCTGTTCACAGTTCCACTGTTTACCCGAGCAGTCACTCTCACACAAGATGGGGTGCTGAAGAAATGCAAATTCTTGCTTATCCAATTGCGGAATCAAGAATACATTACAATGTAGATCAGTGGTCAACAACCCTGTTCCTGGAGATCTACCGTCCTGTAGGTTTTCACTCCAACCCTATCAAAGCACACCTCATTCAACAGCTAGAGATCTTGTTGAGCTGCTAATTTGTAGAATCAGGTGTGCCAAATTAGGGTGGAAATGAAAACCTACAGCACAGTAGATTTCCAGGAACAGAGTTGGGGACCACTGATGTACAAACCCCAATTCCAAAAAATTTGAGACAGTATGTAAAACGTACATAAAAGCAGAAAGCAGTGATTTGTAAATTCTCTTTTACATATATTTAATTGAAAACAATATAAAGAAAAGATATTTAATGTTTTACCTCATCAACTTTATTGATTTTTGTAAATATACGCGAATTCCGAATTTGATGCCTGCAACACGTTACAAAAAAGTTGGGACTGGGAAAAAAAAAAAAAAAAAAAGACTGGGAAGTTAAAAAACTTAAAAAAGCACCTATTTGGAACATTACACAGGTAAACAGGCGATGCTATCATGACTCCTATTGAACTATCATTTTCCTATTGAACTCTATGGAAAAATAAGTCAGGAGAAACAACCCTGCAAGTGATCCATCCATATCCATACTGCATATCTAGCAGTAGAGTGATGGTTTGAGGCTCGTTTGATACCGCAGACCCATGACTTACAGCCATTTAACCAACCATGGGTTCCATATTCCAGTGTAATTTACAGCTTAATCCAGTCCCACCCCACAATTCCCATAGAAATCCATTCTAATGCAGAGAGGTTATAGTATCGCTTGTAAGAGTACCTGGAAATAAGATATCAACAGTCTTTTGAAATCATTTTATACCCAGTCATGATAGGATCACCTGTTTACCTGTGGAATGTTCCAAATAGGTGCTTTTTTTAACCCAGTCTTTTTTTTTAGTAGCAAGTTACTCAGGCATACAAAGCACTGTCTATAATAAAACTAGCTAAATCTAGACCGACCATTAAAAGTATTGATATCAAAACGAGGCCAAGTTACAACAAACAATATGAACAACTATCTAAGCTCACACAAATTAAACAACCCTTATTCCAAAGCAATGCTACCCAGTGTTTCCTAAATAATTTAATCTAATGGCACCACAGGCGCAGACCTTCAGTCTGTGCGGTTGCGCCTCGAGGATCGGGGGTTCGATCCCCGGTCCTCCCAGATCCGAGCATGGCTGGTGCCTTGCGGGAGTGGCAATTGGTAGCTGCTCGGCAGGGGAGAATTGTCGCATACACATGGCCTCGGGCGAGCTGGAATCATGGTCAGGAGCTCGGAAGAGTTGCACCCTGAAGAGGATGCGGCGCCCTCCTTCCTACTACCAGCTGATGGGGTTGTAGCTGCTAATTCTCAAGCGGTTGCTACGGGGAATTGAATTACATAGGGGTGCAATTGGCTACCAAATTGGGAGAAAATAGGAAAAATCAAAAACAAATTTTAAAAAAATGATTTAATCTAACTTGTTCTGTGTTTTGATACGTCACATCAAAGTGTCAAAAAATGCCTCATGGAAGAATAAATAATGTTGAAAACAGCTGAGGAAAAATTACATTCCAGAAAGAAAATGTTTATACATGGTTGTCAAATTATACAAGTACAAAATGTACACATTTTAAATTGCAAGACTTAGAGCTTTATTAGCCCCATGGTTATATTTTTCTCGCAGCATATAACATTACAGACATTTATACCAAGAAACATATAATCATTTTACACTATAGAAAGGGGGGGGGGGGGGTAAATAAATAATTGAACTATTGAAATAAATACTAAATAAATATTGACACAGGGCCAAGTTATATTAAATAATTTGGGAAACATTGGGTAGCATTGCTTTGGAACAGAGCTCGTTTCATTTGTGTGAGCTAAAATAGCCAATATTGGTTGTTGTAACTTGGCCTCATTTTGATGTCAATACTTTTAATGGCAGTATTGACAAATTTTGTTAGTTTTATTATTATAGGCAGTGCTTTTGTTGAGATGAAACCTATCCCTGCTGGAAGATTAAATGTGTAGCATCATGTTTATTCAAGCACATTCACGTATGTCATTATGGCCCCTCCTTTCATGTATCCCCCATCTTATTATTACTAAATATACAATGTATTATAACTGCGCTTTCCTTTAAAACATTCTCTGCTTCACAGGATCCAAATTTCATTACTTGTGGGGTTGAGGATCTCTGTCCATTTCGGTCTTTCTTTTCTTTCTTTTTTCTCCACTGCAGGTAGTGTTCTCTTACCCCTGGGGAAAACTCAGATCAACCAGTCACCTTCCCCCACAACACTGGATGTCACCTCCATCTTGAAGTTAGAGAAGATCGATGCCTTCGTTTCCACAATAAGCGTGAAAAGTAAATCAAGGAGACGACAGATCTCCCTGAGAGGAATAAAAACCAGCCCCCTCTCACTAGGAACACTTTTAGACCTCTTTAAAAACACTCACCCTACCTCATCATGATTCCCATAATGGCAGTATCCATCAACACAAGAGGTCTGAATGACCCTATTCTTTCACTCCTGTATCATCCAAGGGGACATTTTCTTGCTGCAAGAATGTTGTATTCCTGACCAAAGATAATTAGATAACGTGGCTATTTTAGTGGCATCCTTTCAAAAATAAATAAATACCCTATTCAGTGGAGCAGATTAAGCTGCATAAATGGATTATGTGCAAAATAAATTCAGTATTATGCATATTTATATGTCTAAATGGATGATACATACAGTCCCGGCCAAAAGTCTTGTCGCATGAGTGGACAAAAGTGACAATTGCTAATTACCCAACTCTTAATTAGCTAATACAGTTAGGAAACAACACAAATTAATCATAAGTGTCTAAAGTTTATTTAGATACTAGCAAAACAAAAATTTCATAGATGCTTATAAGGTTAATTGCTTGATAATAATGAACAAGCCAGTTTCTACCTGGACAAAAGTCTTGTCGCAAATCAAATTATAATCAATAAATTTTATCTTTCTCAAAAAGTTAATAAAATACCAAATGAAAAATCAGTCTAGTATTTCATCATGGACTATAAGTTAAGAAATGAATATCTTGTATGGGTTCCTTTGGCCTGCAGAACAGTTGCCATCCGGTTTGGCAGAGAGTCATAGAGCTTGTTGATGAAGTCGTCGGGGATGGCATGGAAGGCCACCTTGCAGGCATCCCAAAGCTCCTCCAAGTTCTTCAGCTTGGTCCTCCAAGCTTCCTCCTTCATTCTTCCCCAGATATGCTCAATAATATTCATATCTGGAGACTGTGCTGGCCATCCCTGAAGGACCTTGATCTTCTTCCCCCTGAGAAACTTCATAGTGGAACCTGAGGTATGGCAAGGAGCTCCATCCTGTTGAAAAATCTGACCCCTCTTGTAGTTGGGAATGTACTGGGAGGCAAGAATCTGTTGATATTTGGCACTGTCAATGTTACCATCCACCTTACAGATCTCCCTGGCACATCCGTATTGGATGTAACCCCAAACCATAATCATTCCACCTCCAAATTTGACTGTCTTCTGGGTGAACTGTGGGTCCAGACGGGCCCCAGAGGGTCGTCGACAATATTGGCGGCGCTTGGGATGGAGCTCAACTGACGATTCATCATTCATTTTTGCCACTTTTATGCTGTCCAACCTTCCGTCAGGCTGTGGGCCTTGGCGTACGCAACACGGTTTCTTAGCTGTCTCTTGTTTAGCGCTGGTTTCTGGGCAGCAATACGACCGTGGAGACCATTGCGAGCAAGAATCCGACGTACAGTTCTTGACGAAACAGGCGTTGCTGGTGTCCACTTCTCCCTGGGGCTGGCTTTTGACCATCAGACCAGCAAGCTGTCGTCTCGAGCAGTTGTCTTGCGCGGTCTGCCCGACCTGGGTCTGTCATGGACGTCGCCAGTCTCTTGGTAGCGCTTGCAAATCCTCTCCACCTGCCGTTTAGACACATTGAAGATGTCTGAAACTTCAGCAGGAGACTTGGACTTGAGATTCTTGATGATCAGCACTTTGGTTTCTGGTTTGATCTTGGGCATGTTGACAGAAGCAATGTTGAGCATGAACTTGGCTTAAAGTGTCAAATTTCTGCTTTTATAGCTCTCAAAGTTACCTACAGCTGACTAATCAAGCCCCTTGTTTGTTTCTTCCTTATTCACTGTGGCCTAGAAATTGGAGTTGGCCATTGCGACAAGACTTTTGTCCGGCCAAAACTGGCCTGTTGATCATTATCAAGCTGTAACATTTAGTAACAATTTTGAAATGTCATTTTGCTAGTATCTAAATAAACTTTAGACACTTATGATTAATTTGTGTTGTTTCCTAATTGTATTAGCTAATTAAGAGTTGGGTAATTAGCAATTGTCACTTTTGTCCACTCATGCGACAAGACTTTTGGCCAGGACTGTAAATAAAATCATTATATTTTACATATTACAGAGAGAGACAGAGACAGAGAGATATGAGCTTCAGCTAAATGTCTAAATTTACCCAGCAAAAATGGTGGTGTACATTTTACACCCTAGGGTCGTTATATGAGTCTATTATATAAAGGCTTTAAATGTACACCAGCAGTGTTAAATTTACACCAACATTTTCGCCAGATGTTATAATAGATCGATCTTAGCTCTCCAGGTGTAACCTGGTTCAGCTGTTCTACATGTGTTTGTATTGATCAAACCTTCATATCCCAAGCACATAAAGGTATGTGATGTCACTGCTCCCACCTTCTTTTCAAACCACTGCTCTTTATCTTCTATCTCAGAACTGTGGGGGATGCAGCATGCAGCATTACATAGCCCTGCTCCCTCGGTCTGATTTCACAGAGAAGCCAAAAACCATTCTCCACCTTCAACGGTTTGTTTGCCTCAGCTGGCGAGTGCAGGGACGAAATTAAAACACTCCAATATCTTTTTTTACCAGGCCAGATAACAGGGCCATGCAGTAGCAAAAGAAGAGCTTAGAAAGGCAGCCAGCTACACTCCAGCACCGACTATATTCCATGCTCCATTTGAGCTTTGATTGTAATGATCCTTCTCAAATGAAAAAGACATGACGCGGGTAATGGAGATTAGTCTAGTGGGCATAGATTCTGAAGTGTGGAGGAAGATAGTGTTATGTTACATCTTTAGGAATATTGCAAATATCTAAAACAATGGGGTCAGTCGTAAGTGACGTGTCAGGAACTTTAAAATCCAATTATACTAGTTAAAAAGAGTATTTTTCTACCATACACTACAGCGCTGAAGGGTTGATAGACAAAATTTAGAAATATATCTTCGACTTAAAGCATTAAAGCTTGCATTGGATAGTTTATAGAATGGTAAATACTGTAGTGCAGATGTTCTCAATAAATGTTTTAGATTTTAAAGTGTTTTCTCTTTCTAGTAATTGCGGAGACCAAAACCCCTTGAGGTTTACTTACCAAAAAAACTGAAAGCATAAAATTGGGCCAAATATCCAGTATATGAATTCCTATGACGTCAAAAATTGGAGACCATTAAGCTTATTACAAGCACATCTATAAAAAAAAAATGTAAAAAAAAGCTTTTGAGAGTATTTTAAGTGTACATGGATCCTTAGTGGGGTAAGAGAAAATGTTCTGTAGTTATTAGATGGACCATAACAGACTATGTCTCTCTTTGCTGGGTCAAGGGTGTTCTTTGTCCCTATTGCTATTTATCATAGCAGAAAAGGAGGGGTGGGAGGGGCATCCTTTAATCCGTGGCCAACTCAGTTTCAGTAATATTGTGCTTAGAGACTGTACACCCACCACCCACAGGGAAGCTGTAAAAGTGGTTAAGAGGCATAAATTACCTGTGGTCTGGTGGTGGTGGTGGGGGGCGGGGCGGGGGGGGGGGGGGGGTGGTTTTGTTATGACCAATCAGATCAGGCACTTTCCTTCCCTTTAATACCACTGCACCAAGGCCACAGAGAGCTGGCAGTGTCATTATGTCTGGTAAACAGGATGAATTTATGTAAGTATGATGCATTTATGGCACCTCAAAAAAAACCTAAGGCAAATGATGTCGTCAAGATAGTCTGTGAACTAGACTGAGAAGACATAGTTCATGCTAGTTGCTTATAGCTTGTATTTTCATCTTCACTGGATATAAACCTGAAGTATTGATTTGCTTGTAATTTTCCTTTTTTATTATAATGTGCTGTACTAAAACTTGTTTTTATAGACTCTAAGCAACACAATGCATATTCACCTCTTCAGCTCCATTTCACCGATGTACTTGTGAACCTCCACAGCCAACAGATCCATCTCAACCCATAAGAAAACCAGAGTAGCATATGCAATTATACTTTACCAATATCAAGCTCTGGTGCAGAAAGGTGAGCATTGAACTGAAAAATCACTTTCTATGATAAGAAATCTAAGGCTGTGTCCGAATACGACCCCTGTTCCCTGTCCACTGTCCCCTGTCCACTCAGACCCCTGTCTCGCACACTGCTTGCAAAGTGAGGGGAAAAATCCCGCAAAACTCTTTCCAAACTAGTGAGGAAGTAGTTTGTAATATTTTTTTTTTTAATTGAGAATATCAATCACTTAACATATGACGATTGTTACAAAATGTAGATTATGAATGAAGATTGAATTTACAAAAATTAAAAATTAAAAAGAGTAGTTTGTAATATGAACCTATCTTGTACCATAGATATGCATATACGCACTATGTCTTACGTTTTTACTTCTGGGTAACTTACTGAAATTGTCGGATGAGTGCACGGTTCTGCAGATGTGTGCTCTTGAATTTCCTCAACAAAATCCCGGAAATAAGGGGTTCATCCTGGTATTTTAAGTGCCCCCATTTGTGAGAAAGTCGCCCACTCAAAAGCTTTTTGATGAAGTGGACTCAAATATGCACCCTGAAAAGGGTGTAGAGGTTGTATTCGGACACAGCCCCAATGCTGTCACAATTAGGCTGCATTAATGATAAAGAATACAATTTGGGAGAAAAAAAGTGTTTGATGTGAAGAATCAAGCACTCAAATTGTATCTTTCTGTAGTGTGAAAGATTTTTTTTTTTTAAATCTTTGTTTTGAATTTTATATTTGGTTAACAGGGTAGGCAGGAGATCTTTTTAGCTAAACAATAAGGCTAAAATTAAGGTTGTTGTTTTTTTATATCGTAATTTTACTTGCGTAAATGGGTAGGTGCACAGACAATATCTAAAATTATAGTCTTAATGTATAAAGAGTAGTGAGGCTCAGAAGGGCATTGCCCTAGGCAGCAGTCTTCTCATTTCACAGCCCTGAAAAGGCTGGCCTTGGCTCAGCATGACCCTCATCTTGAAACCTACTGCTTTTCATTTCAAATGAAAAGTAACAGCTTCCTAAGACTCGCTGCAATTTGTAATTGTGTCAAATATTTAGTTTGGAAGTTCAGAAAGCTGTGTGCACCCTGTTTCAGCTCTATGCCCGAGGGATAAGGGAGTCTTACAAAGCCAGCTCAGTAAAGTGGACCTTACCAAACCCTGTCCACCAGTAAAGCGCCTGCCTTCATTCAAAATGAGTTTAGATCATGACATGACATTTTTTAAATTATCCTTGGCTCCCTTAGTCTCTGGAAACACACTTTGCATCTACCCTGTTTATGGACCCCCAGTATTCACAAGCTGAAACACTGACTGTTATCATCCTATTTTCTGAAGCAAAAATATATATATGTATATTTCATTGCCCTTTGCCTTTTGAAACATTCATTGGCCTTTTGCCAAAGGGCTCTTCTTGTTTCAATTTCCTGTACTCATGGATGTCTTTGTTGAATTATTTATAAAGATAAATGTGCACACCCTTTAAATCGTAGGGCATAGTGTTGAGTAGATAACTAATTTACAGTGCCGATTAAAATGCTTCTTTGAAAAGGTTGGAAGCAGCAAAACATTTATGCAGACTCCCTGTGACATTATGTACAAGTTCACTTTACCCTGTAACACATAGAAATCAAGACTAAATGTCTGATGCAAAAAATAGATTTTGCCAGTGCTAAATTGCGGATTGCGGTCAGGAGCATGAGGAGTCGCGCCCTGGAGAGGATGTTGCACCCTCCTTCCTACAACCGGCTGACAGGGTTGTGTAGAGGCGATTTCAAGTGGTTGCTACATGGGGGGGTGGATTGAATAGTACAAGGTTGAATTGGCTACCAAATTGGGAGTAAAAGGAAAAAATCTGAAATTTTTTTTTTTTATGAAATAAATCGGCACATGGGGAGACATTAGACAAAGAAAAAGCACCTATTAGTGTTCTCGTGGGAAAAATGTATTGACTTTGTATTTTGACCGCATTTGATACCATTGACATTCATTGAAAAAGGGGCCTGAAAGACCTATACTGGAGCCAACCGCACTGGCGCTAGTGAGCAAGTCTCTCAGCCACTCAGCCAAACCAAAACGAAGCCCAGTTTTGGCCCATTAGGAAAGACATGCAACAGAGGTTGCACGGTTGGATTTGAACCGGCGTGCGATGAGCATGTGGACAGTGCTCTACAGGCTATGTCACGAGACACCCCCTTACAGAATTGATACACCTTCAGATCTCTATCTCGTGTCTTGAAATAATTTACATCAAGTGGAAATGTTATTTTCCGGTTTATAAATTTGGGGAAATTGTAGGCCTACTTCGGGCTGGGTGATATGGCTAAAAATAATATCTAAATGTTTTTAAGCCTTTTGGCAATAACGATACATATCTCGATATTAACGCTTTCTTATGAAATAGCTTAATAGAGTGAAAAGAGAAAATTAGTTGTGCTGCTAGCTTTGTTAAATATCTTCGAGTACAGTGTACAAAAGATGATGCTTTGTTATGCGACTGATCTGTCGGGGAAGTGAGATTTAAGGAAAAATGTGTTTATTTTCTGAATCCAACAGTTGTAACACTCAATGCCCTTGTTAAAACGCCCAGCACTCTGAATACTGAACACAAGCGGTATCGCATGCTAAAACCCCTCACTCAACCTACATTTAACTATATTCAATGGATTTAATTTAATAAGTATTATTTAAAATGACAATCAATTAAATCGCTGGATTTGTTAATAGGTCAGTCGAACAGTAACCTAGTGGATTGACTAACAAGTAAAAACAAAGTCTAAATCAGGTCTTAATATTAAATAATTTTATTACAGGAAGAACCATCAATTAGAATAATAAATTGCAATCATAAATTCATTAATGAATGTAGGCTCACTGCTTATTTAAAAAAAGACACTATACCAGATGATAACTTGAAATTACCACAAAAGAGAGAGACTGATAAACCAGAACTTGCCACACTATCCAGTTTCAGTACAGGAGGAACAAAAGAAAAGCCAGCTATAAAAACTCATACACAACCAAGGAATAACTTCTCTTAAGACTCCAGGAACTGCTGCAGCACCAACACCACTCACATAAATTCCCAGCTCCACAGCCCCAAACTTAGTTAGCCAAACCTTCACCTTCAGCCACCCATAAATACCTTTCTCCCCCAAGCATTGAGGATCTGTGCCTTGATTGGGTGATGCTGAGGTTTGGAAGGAGGGGGGGTGGGGGTTCAGACTCCTTTATGACAGGGACAGGCTTATCTACTAGCTGACCAATTTACTTATTCAACTGATCGAATGTTGTAGGAAGCAGGACTAAGCACCATGATATGGTTATCAAAAGGTTCAGGGTGTTAGCCTCTTCTTAACAAGACCCAACATGAGTACAGTGGGCTCCCGAATGATCAAGTTGAGCCAGTAGGCATAATATTAAATTTCAGGCCAAATATTACATCCATGTAACAAGATTAGTATTAACACCCTAATCTCCGCTTGAAACTGGAGCTGCCTTTATAAATGTAAATTCCAAATGGGCATGTCTAACAATTATTACCTACATTGACATCAAGACTTTCAATTGAATGTTACAGATTGGCATTCAAACTTAAAATGGAAAAGGAATCCAGGTGGCCATGTAGTATTCTCTAACCATGCTTGGCCCTGATTCCACGAATATCTTTGTGTTCTGGTGTTTCTCCTCAACAGGAGACAAGACACCATGGCCACTAAGATTTCTATCCATAGATAAGTGACTTAATTGCCTCTTTTGTGCCTGTGGAGTGGAGGGGGAAAGAGGAAGGCAGATCCTAGGTCAGGGCGAGCAGAGCAGGCCTCTTGATAACTAAGTACCATTGAATGGACTATGAGTAAGTTTGCCATATGAAATTATACTCTCTATCGAAGGCCATAATCTAAAAGCTATATACCTGACAGATCTATTGAAGCCAAACCATCTCCATATCACCAAGTGTGAGTATTTTTAGGGGGGGTGGGGGGATCGTTTATCTCCTCTACTCTGTCTCTCTATGGCTAGGTGATTGCTCCCAATAGCATCCCAAAAAGTGACATCTCCAATGTACTACTTTGGCCGCATAACTTTGTAAAGATTTTTTTAAATACTAATTTGGCCGCATAAAAAGCGCAGTATGAGCACAACGTATCTAGACTTCAATCAATAAATCAAGCTCCAGTCTAGACTTAAAATCATTCACCTGGACAGATTAAATTGTCCCTGGCCTTTTTAGCGGACTTAAGTATTTTGTATTTTATGAAACCAGCCCATTGGTATGTTGTTTTTTTTTGTGCCGTTGCTCATATCAGTAAGAATACTGGAGTCTGCCATTTTCCACATTGTTTTGTCTCCAACCATCCCTGTACATATACAGTACAGCTCATACAGAGAAACACATCTATACTGATGTTACATATTCAGCTGTCAGATCTTAGTTATGATTGTGGCACCTTTTTGCTTCCGTTTCATGCTGATTAATTTGAACATATGACACGATATTTCAGGGGGAAGAGATGGCTGCACTGCTGCAATCAATGCCTAGTTTTTAGGTGGAGCACACACAAGCAATATGCTCAATGAGACAAGATTTATTTCCACAGACTGATGATTTCCAAATTCATTAACATGGTAGTGGGTGGTCTGGATGCACATTTCCATGACGTGCCTTCCTTTCAGACAAAATGGCTGTTATTACAGACATCTTTAGTGATTCAGCTGAGGGGGTGAATGTTGGTTGCCATTTCATAGGCTAAATTTTGATTTGAGGGAGGCATTCCAGGGTGAGAATTTACACATGATGCTGTATAGATAACTGATTGGCTTAACATGAAAGGCTGGCCAAGCCTGCCAATTGTACCCAGATCCCCATTAACCAAAAATCAAACAGCAAAGATAACCATTTTAATGCAGCACTACAGCCCACAGATCCATGCAACACAGCTCTGTCTCCTGATCTTCACTTTGAAATGTCTCCCATCACCCCCTTGGGTAACCATGTACTCTGAATTGGGCACCAATTGCATTGTGGGAAGACAATAGTGGGCTTCTGGTTTCCTTAATTAGATACTTAATTAGAAAATCTGTTTGAGAATGATTTCTGTGCCTCTATAGATTACAGACTGGCACTTTGTAGATGTTTTCCAGTTATTCACAGTAATAAAACCCAGCAAATTATGTTGTGGACAGAGTGGACTGTTACTGCATTCTATTCTCACCCAATTTAGGAGACCTTAAAAAATTACCTGAAAATGTACTACTTTTTACTACCTGAAATTTAATAGAGGAAGCATACTGACTCATATTGAACTACAAATAAACCATGTGCTCAATTGTTGGAAACCAAAAACACCAATAAAATAAACCCTTTTCTACCATTTCATCTATATCTATATATATATATATATATATATATATATATATATATGCATTTAATACTATGGCCCTGATTTACTAAGGCGTTTAGCATGTGCAAAACCTTTTTAGCACATTTTTGTTTAGCAGTTTTATGACCAATGTTATTTTTTATTTTTTTGCACCAATCATTGCTTGTGTTACTGTTTTTGCACATCACTGTAAAAATGAGGACTGGTTGAACACTGAAAACTATTGTTTTTCCCCCATACGTTTTCCCACTACACAAACTATTTTTGGCCTTATCTTTTCTTTAAAGTTTTAACACCATCTGGAAAAACCCTTCCAACTCAGGTTTTTTTAATTTATTTATTAAATTTATTTATTTTATTTTTAAATTGTGCCACGCAATGACTTCCTCGGTTCTGATCCTCTTGAGTTTGTGTGGAATCTGTACAGTGGCCATCTTTGCGAATCACATCAGAATCAAATGATGATAGCCATCCCACCTCATCCTGCTTATGTCAGACTGCGCCAGCTTTGCGTTCTGCGTGCGCCAAGATACCAGGCAAACACGCATCACATGCCAATTACATGCATGGAACCCTGCATGGGATATTCTACCTTCAATATGACCTATACAGGTTGACAGAAATGTTGATTTAAATGTAAACATTTCAATAGTAAGTACAATACATACTAAACCAAAACAAAAAGAAAATGCTTTTCCAAAAGCAAACGGACATGAGTGAGGTGCAGCAGTGTAGTTTGACAGTTAGGGAACCGGACTCTCAACTCCAAGATTGCAGGTTTGAGTCCCAGATGAGGCACTGCATTTGTACCCTTGTGCAAAGAAACCTAACTTGAATTAGTTCTGTACCCTGAACGTACAGGGTCTCTGTAGAAGCAGTATTTTTTTAAGTGTTTCTCCAATCACCAAAAATGTTTTAAAGATGGATTTTTGTATTGTATTCCTGTCCGTTTGTAGTTACAAAGAGAGAAAATGTTTTTTCACCCATCTCCGCCACTTCAGCAAGTTAATTCCCCTTTGTCACAATGTTGCCTCGACAAATTCACCAGATGGTTTGTATGAACGAAAGCTTCATTTCTTGCCTACAAGTTATTTTCACTGTGTCAGTGGCGTGCCCTGCCACAGTGAAAGTGCTTCCCACCCACATGTTCCGAGGCAGTCCAGTAATTTCATTGCATCTTACAAAAGAACAGAGAAATCACAGCAATGAAGGTAAATGCGCATACAGCCAATGGAGATCCATCCATCCATCCTCTAATCCACTTATTTCTGGTCAGGGTCGTGGGGGAGCTGGAGCCTATCCCAGCATGCATTGGGCGAGAAGCAGGAATGCACCCTGGACAGGTTGCCATTCCATCATACAGCGCACACACACCATTCACTCACTATGGCCAATTTAGAGTCTCCAATTAGCCTAACCTGCGTTTCTTTGGACTGTGGGAGGAAACCCACGCAAACACAGGGAGAACATGTAAACTAAACTCCACACAGACAGGCCCTCAGCCGGGATTCGAGCTTGGTACCTTCTTGCTGTGAGGTGACAGGACTACAATGTTCATTTGTTTTCCTTAATGCACATCTGGATGAAAACATTTTCTTTGGACAGAGCAGCCATTCAAAGTTCCTTTCAGTGAGAGACAGAGGTATATATTGCCTTTTGATTAATGTGCTTTAATTATGCAAACGGTCCATCTTTAGAACAATTCTGCATCTATTCATTACTACATTTTATAAATTATAAGCAGCTTTCCGCTTCCCTGCAGGTGGCATTCATCAAAGTTTTTAATACTAGCCTAAATAAAAATGAGTCTGCAGCACATTGCACACAGAGCAATTTTCCAACCACCAAAATATAAAATTAATCATTACTGCAATTTAATGACTTTAAAAGCAAACAAGGCTGCAGGCTAGCTCTCTGATGAAACCTGTGGATTTTGCTCTCTTAAGAGCTTTGTCAGTGTAATTGATCCATTCTAATATTCCATACTTGTCTTCTGCCTCTGAATTTAAACTCATTTTCAGAGTTTCCCCCACAGCAAAGAGAAGCCTTTCCATTAAAGTGGGAAATTGCCATTTAACAATCTAATAAATAAACTAACAAATCACTTGAGTGCTTACGCATGTTAAGAGTGAGGCTCCCATCTCATCGAGGACAATTAAGCAATTAAACACCCCCAACCCTCACCCAAACAAAAATTAAAACAATGTACACAATTACATTATTAGTACTGCTAGAGCCAAATTTACAGTCTCAGTGAACAAATAAAGACAAACTGAGGGAAGACATCTTTAAAATACCTGGCTTCTCCTTCATGGGTAAATGCACATGAAGAAATAATTTAAAAACCCAATGCCATTCTATTACCATGTGCTTTTAGACATTTCATTAGAGTTTTGAAGAAACTTCTATTGTAATCCCAATTTAAATTTGTAAGACATCAGAACAGACATCTGTATCTATTGAGTTTAAACTGCTATACTTAAGGGTTTACTTTCCCCGTAGCAGACAAACTTGCGATCATTTTACCCCTCTTTTCAGAGTTTGACAAAACCAATTTCCCTCCACAAACGCACTTCAAAGTATGTGCGGAGCTTGAAAGAAGAGGGGCTGTTCAGCAATCACTGAAACTCCCCCGTTTTGCCATTTTTCAATGCCAACAAGCAAATGTTCACCAAATTAGCTGAAGCTAGAAAAATGACTTACTGCTGACAGTTTCTAATGAAATTCCACCAAAGTAAGAGCCAAAAGGACCAATGCGAGCTAGAGTGTGCCTACCTACCAGTTATTTGAAACCTGTTATTCTCACCTAATTATATGAACCCAAAGTGACAATGGTTTTTACAAAAAGGAAGACATACATTTTTAGAGAAGATCATTTTAAAGGCTGAAAGGGAAGCTGATGACTTTCACAAAATAGAACTCAATCCTGCTTCATACAAAATAACTTATTTCTCCTCCTTTTTCACCTGCTTGTCCTTCTCTTACTCTTCTTCTTTTCCTCCCCCTCCTTCCCCTTCTCCTCATCCTTTTCTCCTGCTCCTTCAGTTTTTTTGGCGGTTAGCAACTAACGTACCACAAGAACCTCCCTGTTCACACACACTCACCAAGGTAAATGTAATCCCCAGCAGGTGTGCGATTGGCAATAAGTCACATCGCCAGACAAACTAATAACTATTTAAGGTAGACCTGACAATTATAGCACATACAGAAGGGGTTGAAACTAAGGTGGTGTCCGAAACCGCATACTAGTGTACTTCTCATACTTAACTGTGATGTAAAATTTGTATGTAGTATTTTTCTACTGCATAAAATGTTAATTTTGAATATGCAAAAAGTACCCAGATGTATACTGCAGCTGCGTTTGAAACCGCATACCATCTGTACTTAGCATACCAACTATGACAAAAATTAGTATGTAGTATGTTTCTAGTGCATAGTATGTTCATTTTGAGTACTCAAAAAGTGCCCGGATTTATACTACATTAGCAAAAATTTCTGAATATTTAACGGAGCTTGCTCAACGGTGAAGAGACGCCCCATAATACATTGCTGCTGTGTGTCATCATCTGAGCAACCAATTGTATGGGGTGATTGCAAGGAATAATTCCTGATGAAACAACTACAACAGCAACACCGGCGAGCTTTCAAAGGGACAGTTCAGTATTTTTGATATCTAGCCAGATTTTCCACTCACCCTTGATGTTGTCGTTCAACGGAGAACGTCAGCCCAGCTTTCGTATCATACATGGAGCACCTACTCGTGAGCCGAAAGTTATAATGGAAGTGAATGGGGGCAACCTTCATACAGCTCCAAAACAACGTAAACATACTCGACAATGCACCTTCAGAAAGTCCCACAGCAGTCCTGATTCCGAGCCGTTATTTCATAATCTTGAAGTCAAATTGCTAAATCTGTTAATGTTGAATTCTCTGTAGATGTTGCTGTGTGCAGTGGAGTGATTGGCCATACAATGAGATGCGTGAGAGCACACAGACACAAACTGATGTGATGCCTGGGTTGCATTGACTGCAGAGTAGTTGGCCAACAGAAGCAGCTGTTGCATTTGTGCTGTACACAAACACGTAGCTAATAACTATTGTGATCAAACCATA
Source organism: Synaphobranchus kaupii (assembly GCA_029718625.1). NCBI lineage: Eukaryota > Metazoa > Chordata > Actinopteri > Anguilliformes > Synaphobranchidae > Synaphobranchus > Synaphobranchus kaupii. The sequence continues at coordinate 72,126,616 of CM056380.1, read as the reverse complement.
GACTGTAGAAAAAAATTATGTTAGCTAGCCTATTGTTACTGCTGGTAGTATGTTACGCAAGTAGCGTGGATGTCAGCTTTTTTTTACCAGGCAAGAAAAGCAAGCTGAAAAAAACAAAACAAAACAAAATTCTAGTTAAGACATTAGCTATGGTGTTGTTGGCTAGCTAGTTTCAGGGCCAACATAGCTAGCTCACAACCACGATACAAGCTGCCTGGATAGCCGAGGCTACCTGGTTTAAACCTTTTTCATGTCTCACAGCCCATTTACCAGTGTACCCTGTCAGTTATGTGATTAGGTTGTAACAGTGCTGTGAGCACACTAGTTTGTAAGCTGTACATTCTTCCTATGAATTCTGGCTAGTTAATCTGTGCTTGCTTCCTCCACCTCCTTTCCCTCCTGTTTTCGCACAGCTGGGATGCTGTTAAAAAAAAGACGACATTTCTGCTTTTGATCCTCTCCTAACACACACGCCCCACACCCATGTAACATTAGACCTATTCGTGCATGAATTTTTCCATGCCGCTTTTCATGTGGTACTTTATTCAGACCTGTGTATCAAACTGTAAAGTAGCAATTCGTGCATCAGAAATATTTGGCTTTTTCACTCAGAGAGGCTGCTGTTGTAGTGGTGTGCGTTCAGGAGAACGCTCTCGTGTATGGGAGAAAAGAGATGGAGTGTTTGTGTATCCTTCTTCGTCTTCCATCTTGTTATGCATTAATTGTGACAAGTGTAATTCTTTGCTCTGTCTTTGTGGATTGTGATATTCATATTACCCTGGGCCACGGACACTGGACCGAAACAGAGCAATGACATTATAGAAAATTATCCAGTGGTTTATATCCATTTAGATTTTTTTGCAGCCATGGATTAAACTGCATTAATGAATAATGTAATAAATATTTCAGGATTTTTCTGTAAATCTAATGAGGCTAGTTTCCTTAAAATGTTTTTTTAAATAGTCTACTGAAGGCTGCAGCCTTTATTTTCACACTGATTTAGGCCACAATTTCATGAGGTTGTAATAGTTATTTTAGTATATTAAGTCTTATGTCAGGGATACTCAAAAAACTGACCCATAAAGCCAGTAGTACTGTCGGTTTTCATTCTTCCCCAATCAAATTTTACTTAAAGTGCATTATCGCCAACATGCATTGGGTCTCAAAACACTTTACAATAAACAAAAGGCTAAATAAGATAAAATAGCATGCATGCATAAAGACATGTAGTAAACGCAAGTACACACATACGCTCACACAGGTGAAAAATAAAATGGAATGAGCAGTACGTATATGCCGTAGAGCAGGGGTAGGGAACCCTGGTCCTGGAGAGGAATCATACATACAACCATGATCAGGCACTTCTAAAGATCAATGCTGTTCCATTAATGTGGTTAAAACCAAACCAATAAGCTATGGCACGCTGTGATAACAGGTAAAAAGATGGGGTTTTTTTTGTTTTTTTTGAAAAATGTCAACTCTACCTGTTTCTCTATGAGATGCCAGAAGGGTATTCCAAAGACAAGGCGCACGGTAGACAATGCTCTGTTCCCGGACAACTTCTTATTAACTCTGGGGGTAACCGAGAGTCCTCTCTAATCGGGACTGATTTAAATCTGGGACACCAGGTGAGTTAGATCGCTGGCCAATCAGTGGAATTAATCGTTCAATTAGTTATTAGGTAGAAAAGAAAACCAGCAGTACTACTGGCCTTCAGGGACAGATTTCAGTATCCCTGCCGTATGTAATATATTACACATCCCTGGACATACCTTTTAATAGCTAGTGTACTCCATTAATTAATGAATTTGTTACTTTTGAATCCAACAACGTATTTCATGTCATGGCATAATAATCTAATTATAAGATCCAAAATTGTAGAATAATTATGAATGCAGTAAGTTCAGTTTTTCTGTGAAGTGTCAACATGTTTATGTCAGATTTATTTATCTGGTGCCTGAAAATGACCAAAAAAAAAAGTTTTATAGCATAATATAACCCTGGTCATCTAAAAAAAGAAATTAGATTCTTTCAATGAGCTGATGAATTTCTTAAAGTACAATTTTTTTTGACCCCAAGCAATTATGCTGTATTTTTCTCTAGATTTTAATTTGGTGAATTGCCTGTCCCTGCTGTTGAATAGATCAATAAGTGATAAAGTGTTGAAAGACATTTACTTGAAAGTCAATCCACATGGTTAGAAACTTCACTTGTGTAAATTGGATTATTGTGATGATTAATGTTACATTTTGAAATTACTATTTAATAAGAGGCTTGAGAACATGGTGCAATGACAATGGACTGGAGGCAACTACAGCAGGCCGGAATTTCAACAGGCCATACTTTAGGTCTGGAACCTCATATAATTTGGGCTGCATTCGGAATGGCTCCCTATACGCTTTATAGTGCACTATTTAGGGGATTGTCCATTCTGATGGTTTCCAAATGCTCAATTGAGTACACTGAGAATTAGCACCTCCTACTAAATGGCTGAATTTGCATGGGAAAACAAAATATAAAAGCTTGATACAAAAAAACACATTCAAATTAGCAAACATGAAAACGAGAGACAGCTGTAATATGTATAGGAAACCTTATAATACAAAAAAAGGTTAAATACAACTGTAGCCCCAACCTCTGCCATGCAATTCTCAACAAAGCAGCCATTCGCATTCAGGCAACCCTCTACAATGAGGATCTCTATTGATGTAGACAAAAATCCAGAATTCAATGCTTGCTTGTATGTAACATGCCATCCCATAGCACAAACACAACATGTACCGCATATGTGATCCACATCAAATGTTGTCCTGGGGATTACCTGAGTGGATTTCAAAGGGAGGGGAAATCCATGCACATTGATGAGGATATGATATATTACACATCATAATTGTTGATATATTACACATATATATATGTAAATGGTGAGGTGGGAAAATGAGAGCTGAGACTCGGCATATGCCCTCCGCCCCCACGGATTAGGGTCGTTGCACAAGAAAAGTAAGGAGAGGGCAAGTAATCCGCTCTTAACGGCGTTTCGCCATGTCGGAGCTCCTTTCAGCGCTGGCACTAAGACCGCAAGTATGAATTTTGCACCGGGTTTATTTTCCCATAATCTTTTAAATGCATGCACCAGCTGCACTTTCAGGATTTCTTAAAATGCAAAAAAAAAGAACAGACACTGAGCAGATTCTATCTGGAGATTATCCAAGTAAGGAAAGCATTTTAGCATGCGCAGTTAAATGCATATAATGTGAGCAGTTGCATTCTGGAGATAAGCTCAGGGGAAACCTTTAATAAACTGGGCTTGACCCCCTGTATTCATATTTATTCATGTATTTATTTATTACTGACCATTTTATTCCATTCTGGGTTTGCCTCCATTTTGTCACATTGGAGATTACTAGTTCTAAAATGGAGATCTGCACTGTAAGGATTTAAAAGTATGTGGCCTAATTGCAAATACTATACTAATAGGCTTTTTTTGCAGGTCACAGTGTTTTGTTTTCTTTTTAAGGCCATCGATGCAATTTCCTCCATATAGTACTATCACTTTGGGTTTTCTGTGCATCTATCCTGGGATTTGTAAGTGGAGCAAATATTTAAATCAGTAGCATTCTCAGTATTTAATAATAAAAATGGGTTGCCTTAGCCACTGGAGCCTATTAAATCTTCAGTTCTGTTTACATCCATATTAGGGGATACACTATTGTTAACATAATTGTCCAGAGAATAATTCAAAAACAAATCTAATGAGGAAAATCTGATGAATTTTGCCAATTTTAAATGTGATGCAGTGTTGTCTCAAAAGTAATGCAGATGTTTGTTCGGGGAACAAAGTGTTGGTTCATTTTTATTTAGCCTACTTATTTGTGACAGAAAATCCAGTTTACATTACTCTGAAGAGTTCACTACACTTCTGAAAGTGTACTTCATGAATTGAGTATAATTAGTGATGGAACATTGAAGCTTCATGAAACCAAAAATGGGTGGGCCTATCAAATGATATCAGTCACTTACCAATCACCAACACTTTTATGGATTAAACAAGTCAATGATTGACAGACAGCTCAGTGTAGCTCCACCTATTATGAGGTTCATGAAACCTTACATTCCCATTAAGGAATATCACAATTTATTCCTGTGGTCTTGAGTATGATTCAGTCTTTTTGAAAGTCAAAACAAAAGATTATATTAAGTTTCAAATAACTCAAAAGAAATCAGAAAATATAATGGGCTATGAAAGTTATTGTTATTACTACTATTAACATTGCAGATTTATTTTGGCCTGAAATATAATATGCTCATTTTACAGTAACCAACATTTAAAATTGAATGTCAAGAATGAACGGCTGTATGTTTTGACTGGAATAAGATCATAATTGTTACAGATTGAAATTAGTTGTAAACACAATTTCTAAAAATAAAACCCACTGAAAACCCACCAATGCTGAAGTCTTGCTGAAAAGCATAGACACACCATAGAGTATGATGCTTGTGGTACCAATGAGCATAACATCTGACTTTATTAAATATGCAGCTGTAAAAATTGACAATTGGTAAAAGATTCACAGGTCACCTTCCCAAACCAGCAACCCACTTTGCTAAGCACATTTAGAATAATAATAATAGGTTGACTGAAACTGGATTAATGTGGTTCTTTGTGAGTCCATGTCCTTTATCTGAACAATGTAGTGATGTACGGCCCGTTTCAGAATGAACACTGGCCCATTATTACATCTGCTCAGCTATCTGCACGGCTGCCTAATTGTGAATTAGCACCAGCAAATCACTTGACATTAGCAAATGACATTATGCTAATGCAATTTCCCTTGCCTTATAAAAGACATGCTGTAACTATTTTTTTCCTGACAGCAATGTAAGCAGAAATGTCCAATTCTGCAGTGTGAATCACTTCATAAATGATAAGCAAACCCTACAGGAGCACAGTATTCTTTCACCAACATTTGAAGAAACAAATTTGCCTTTACATAAAATTCAGTCCTGCACAGACACAATATGAACAGGGAATAGTAAAGGAGTATATTTTAAAATGGTCTCTGACTGGAGAAAAGTGCCACCTTCAGTCAGCTACAATATAAGGACTCAAGGCCAATCTGTCTCGCATTGGTTTTGGTGACCTATATAACTTATTTGTTTGGACAAGTATTTGCTTTATATTATATAGTGTATGTGTAAAGTTTTAAAACTCTTTGAAACTTTTAAATTAAAAGCATTGTTTCAAACCATTGAATGATTTCACCAGTGAGTATTACCAGTGGCTTTTGGTCTTGTATGCATCCAAACAACATCAGACCACAAATTTCACTTTTCAATCCAAAAAACAATTAAAAAAAACAATTATTTCATTTAACTTTATTTGCGACAATACTCACATTTACTCAAAAATGGTCACTGAGCTTTTAAAAACAGATATTAAAACTGCAGTACCTCCAGTTTTCATTCTGATTGAGTCAATGAAAAATCTCTTTACACTAAGTTTCAACATATTGTACCACAACTTTTACAATGTAATTTTTTTGAGACATCACCTGAAAACATTAGTCTTTTTTTATAAAAATCAAGACCAATATCAGACGTCAGTCCCAACATCATCCCCAAAGTAAAACATTATTTTTAGAGACAAAAAATCCAATGAAATAAAATGTCTGCTTCAGATAAATAGAAAATGGATGTACTTTAAGCATTTATGGGCTAGATCAAGGAAATGAATGCACATGGAACCACTGCACTCGGCGATAGTAAAAAATAAATATTTTTTTAATGCTATGAGGCGTGTGTTTTCTGATCAGGTTTTCTTTTTTATAAACCCAGGGTTTGTCATTGACTCAAGGGTCACCTCAAAGGCAGGTTATCCCAGCAGACTGTATGATGTCATAGACGGGGGTGGGGGTGGGGTGGGTGGGTGTGGGTTAGCCAGTGCCATAAGCATAGGGTACTGAAATTGACTGGGAGTCCTCATGTTCATATGTATGTTTACAGGTCCAAGTTCTTGCGCCCATATAACTGGGTTTCAGTCTTTTCCTTGCAAGTCTTGGTCCAGTTGGCCACCCCAAATCTCCACTGTAAGCAAAATGAGCATCACCTCACTCTTCCGATCGCTGCTGTGTATAAATGAGAGTCCCCAGGACAGCCACTCTAGCGAAGGAAAGGAGGACTATCGTGTCACCTGGAAAGAAAAGAAAACACTAGTTAGCCGTCTCTCTTGTGGAAAAAAAAAACGTCTTCTTGAAACCCAGGAAGAACAATGAAACATCCTGCAAAGTTTCTTCAAAACATAGTTGAAAAATCTCTAATTGTACTGTGGAGCAGGTAATTATTCTTCATTATCCTGCTTGACCTTTTCGGATGACAAGAACTGGGGAAGTTTTATCTTTATTCTGAAACGGGCAGAGATAAGCAGTTCAACACTGCTTTGACTCTCAATGCAGAGCAGTGGAAGAATAGCCATTTTTTCACTTGTTAACAGAAAGCATGTGTCCATTCAGGCTCTCCAAACACAGTATACTAACTGCACCCCCACAGAAATTTCCCCATGTGCTCTGAAGTCAGTAATAAGTGGGGTAATTTAAGCGTATCTCATAATTTGATTTACAATAATACAATGCAAAGTTCTGTCTGACCTCTTTTACTAAGACATAAGGCATAAAATAAGAATTGCACACGCCATTGTGTGTTGGCATCTGCCAATGTCATTCAGCTAGCTGCTGGCGCAGGTCTCAGTGTTCTGGGCCAGAAAGGTACTGACTGAAAGAGTGAAAGTGTGAGCGCTGGCGGTCACGCTACATCTTCTGACCAGCTCCAGGCTGCAACCTCCTCTATAGGTGCTTTCAGCTCCTTTGAAATCCTAAAAATGCCACTGTAATTGCATGAGAATTTAATGAAATCCATGACAGGGACACGCCCCATTGCATTGTGGCGGTTGCCATCAATGTAATGGCAGAGAAAGGTTCCTGGCCCCGCCCCCGCCGTGACCCTGTGGAGCGGATAACCTCAGAGCTCTGATCACAAGAACACTTCCATCCAGACACCTGCCCACGAGCCACGTTCTCACCTCCCGTCCACTCTGTCTGTTCACTCAGGTACATCCAGACACCTGCCCACGAGCCACGTTCTCACCTCCCGTCCACTCTGTCTGTTCACTCAGGTACATCCAGACACCTGCCCACGAGCCACGTTCTCACCTCCCGTCCACTCTGTCTGTTCACTCAGGTACATCCAGACACCTGCCCACGAGCCATGTTCTCACCTCCCGTTCACTCTGTCTGTTCACTCAGGTAAGAGGCACCTGCCCACGAGCCACGTTCTCACCTCCCGTTCACTCTGTCTGTTCACTCAGGTAAGAGGCACCTGCCCACGAGCCACGTTCTCACCTCCCGTTCACTCTGTCTGTTCACTCAGGTACATCCAGACACCTGCCCACAAGCCACGTTCTCACCTCCCGTCCACTCTGTCTGTTCACTCAGGTACATCCAGACACCTGCCCACGAGCCACGTTCTCACCTCCCGTCCACTCTGTCTGTTCACTCAGGTAAGAGGCACCTGCCCACGAGCCACGTTCTCACCTCCCGTCCACTCTGTCTGTTCACTCAGGTAAGAGGCATCTCAACAGGCCAAAAAACACCACTGCATGGTGCATGAAGGAGACTGGACAGAGACGTGTGCTATTGCGGACGAAAAGCCCCCGTTAACGTGAACCATTGCCTTGTATTTATCCGTCTTCACAGCGGTTGAGTGCTTCACGGCGGTTGAGCATCTCGTTTTTCCCAGCATGTCACACTCCCCCCGGGCCGTGATGTCAAGCTGTCCTCTCGCGTCCGTGCTCCCCTCCGAGCTGATTGGCAGAAGCGCTGGGGTTCTGCGTCCTGTATTCTCCAGCCAGCTCGGAACATCAAAGCGGGTCTGGGGCCAAAGAACCGAGCTGAAATGCTGCACCAGTCAGATGTAAACACCAGATCTGTGCACGCACTCACACATGCTCACATCCTCTTTAGCGCTGCTGTAGGGTGTGGGTGTTGGAACAGATGACAGATGACAAGCGCACAGAGTAAGAATCAGCACCAAAATACGGTTTAAAAAAAAAGAATGATTCCTCTCCTGCAGAGAGGCACCCCATGTTGGACTCTGATTGCAGTCGGTCTCTTCTCAGAGGAGTACAGGGTCTTCCCATGCCTGTGATCATGACAACGTCATCACTCTCCCTTGGAAACATACAGGTTGTCAATTTAATTTACACCCCTATGCTAATGGAGTAATAAGAACCAAATCAATACATTGAAAATGTCAGTTTGCAAAAGGTTGACTGTGCACACACACACCCACACCCACACACGCACAAACAAACACACGCACACACAAATACACACACACATTCAGGCACACAACAGCTTTGGTTTCTTAAAGCTTTGTTTGGCATGCAGAACATTTTATATGAAGCACCCCAGATATTGCTAACAGGATCATACCAACCCTTACAGCAACACAGGAAATCACATTTATGTTTATATCATTTATACATTTATGGGTAGAATAACTGAGTTCAATCCCTTTTTCATGCTAATCTGAGAAATGGTATGATTTCATAAAGGAAAAAAAAAACTAGATATCAATGAAAATGCAAAACTACAATAAAACTATAAATGCAAAACAGAAAATGAGCAAACCCTCTCCACTCTTTGAGACCACAGCAAGTTTGAGCCCTACAAACCATCCCACAGCCTGCAGGCAGAGGCCCATGTACCTGCCTCTGCATCACTGCTGGTGGCAAGCTGTGTACTGGGGGGTCATAGGCACACCTAGTTTTTGATTGGTACACCCAGAATCGAAGGTTACACCTCACCCCCATCAGGACCAATCCACCCCCAAACTTTTCACATGGCCTCAGAAATCGAGAGAGTAGCAGAGAGGGAGAAAGAAAATGTGATTGCTGTGATTGAATTAATTATGTTGGAAAACGTTTTAGACTAGATTTCCCGTATCATAACCTTATACGCCCGTATGCCTTCGAAAAGGTGGACAAACCGTATTTAATACGGGTAAATCATTAAGTACATGCAAACAGATGGTTTGGTCACTGCACCAAGCTATCTCCCTTAGAGAATGTGTAAAAAAAACTAATTTAGGTGGAAGGGTGTGGCCAGATGCACCCAGTTGGTGTGACATCACATTTACTGCCACGTCACATATGCTGTACAACAGCCAATAGTAAATTACAACTGCAATAGTCTACATTTCATCACCGTGTTAGCCAAAATACACTACTCTTCCTATATGATGCTAAACATTGCGATGAAATGTCACGATTTGCAACAGGATCAATCTCTAGCACCTGGATATGTCCAAATATATCAGTAATCAGCTAAAATAAAAGTGGTTTTAGGGTTTACTTACTCTTTAATAATGCTGAGCTCCAGTACAGGTCTGACTGAGGGCTGAGGTCAAGATGGTGATAATGATGAAGATGATGATTATTATCATTAATATTATTGATGGTGATGATTGTCATGATGGTGTTATTATTGCCATGACTATTATTGTTACAATTATGACTGTGATGATGATGATTATTAGTATTATTAGTTAATCCCATCATTCATGCTGCTTGCTTTTTTTCTTCTTTTCTGATGCATCCGAGACTAAAAGCCAGTTTTCTCAGTAAAAGTGAATAGAATAGAATATAGAATAACTTTTATTTTAATGATAGGGAACTTCGGTTGTAGCCACCAGCAACAACAAAAACGACATAGACAGTGGGGCAGACCCACAACACACAAACAAACATATAAAATAATACAGCCAAACGTCATGATTAAAAATAGCCCCGCTGTCCCGAGATGTCCAACCAATCCAACACACAAACTCCGCCTGCACGACCTTCCTCCATAGGCTACACGCAGTGTCGCGGTCTCTATCCACTGTCGAAATGGAGCTCAGCCTTCCCAGTCGCTGCCTCACTCCTCCCCCGCATTACCTTCTCCTTCCCTGGTGGCCTTTTGAAGATTGCCTGCAGTCCTGGATCAGTCCCGACATCTTCAACTCCAGTGAAGAGCGATGGTAAACTTTGTGGCTGCAGATTCAACGGACATTCCCGAGCATAATGCAAATGTGTCTCCATGGTGACGACCACAAACAAAATTATAGCGGCTAGACAATTTGTCAATATTATAAAAACGAGCAGCATGAGTGACCTGAAAAATTTCCAGCCCGCTTCCCCGTCCCACAACAGACACACAGCGCATAAAAAAAACAAAAGACAAAAGCCAGACACAACAAAACACATTCAAATGAAAAAACACGAACACGAGAGACAGCTGGACTACATGTCGCCATTACAGCGCCACGTGACGTGAACATGCTGTAGTATGCCCGAGGCTCACTCTCCACACTACAGAAGAACAGCAGTCCATTTTCATTTTGGCGTCACTGAAGATGCACTTCACTCCTCTTAGTTAGGAGGCTGGATAGCTCAAGGCAGTGCTGCCAGTGTTATCGGAGCGCCAGCAGCACCAGCAGCCCTATGGTTACATTGCGTGCAGATTTGTTAAGTGGCAATTTCAAACCAGAGTGACGGATCTGCAACTCCGGGGCTGCGGAACACATGAGCGGGCTGGTCAATTTTCCACACAAGCAGAGTTCTAGAATCTCTGGAACAAAAAAAAAAAAACCTTTCGGAAAGCCATGCCAGGGCGGGTGTTGCTGTTTCCCTGTCTTAGACCCACCTTGGTTGTCTTGACTTTGTTGCCCGTGCTGCAGCTCCAGCCTTTCAGATCGGGCAGAACTTTGCACTCCTCTCCATCCATGCATGGCTGCATCTGGCACCACCATTTCTGCGCTACTATCGAAGCTGTGAAAGACAGGGAGGTAGGGACTGGTTAGCACTGTGCTTCTTAACTCTGTGTTCATTATCTCAGCGCTCGTTACCTCAGTGCTCGTCAATGCAGTGCTTATTAACTCAGTGTCCATTAACTCGCTAACTCAGTGCTCTTTAGCACAGTGCTCGTTAACTTAGCACTTGTTAGCACAGCGCTCATTAATGCAGTGCTCATTAACTCTGCTATCATTACCACATGCCAGGTAACGGCTTTCAGTCTTTGAAAACAGGGTCAGCAATTCATTCCCAGGTGTGCACATATAAACACCTCAATTCACCATTGATATGAGTCAGTGTTGGGGTTTGTGAGTTTGAGAAAGGCATCTCATGTTGAGCTCCACAGGCGCAGGCGCCTGATCAACCACCAGGGGGTCGCTGTTGCGCGCTGAGATGCTGTGTTCCTGGGCGACTGAAACCCTCTCATCCCTGGGCGACACTAGAGCCAATTGTGTGCTGCCCTGCCCTCGATGTTGGTGTTGGCAGGTCTTACCATCCACACAAGAAGGGGCGGCTCTCGTTGTCCCGGCAACCTGTCCAGGGAAACAGGAACATTTGACGGTCTGGGATCTCTCCTCAATCTTGTTCTTGTTGCAGCAGCGATGGGCTGCGATGACTTCGCAAGTCCCAGCTTTCACGTGCACTGCAGAAACAATTGAGAGCAGGCCCACCATTAAAATGTCCCAGCCCTCCGTGGCCCAGCGACACCGCCATCACTATAACACTGCACCAACAGGCAAAATTCCCTCATCGTCACATAAATGTGACAGACTGGCCGGCGAATACAGGACACAGAACCCTTAACACTTATTATGCTTCAAACTTGTGAAGACTCTGACCAACCAATAAAGTGTATGATACGCTATCTGGTATTACCGCCACTTAAACACAGAGAACCTTTAAGCTGTATCATCTTCATGTACATAATTATATAAGGATCCAGCATACTAATTTTGAGATTTGTACAGCATGTGTGCATTTTGGAAACATGTAAAAACTTAAACACACCTTGTTTGTATAGGGGGGAAAAACAGGAAAGTGTTTGGTGAAATGCATAAAGCGCTCATAAAAAAATTGTGTAAACCCTGTCGGCTTGGTGTGAGATTGGTACTTTTAGTGGGGTTCCTCCTCAAAGAGTTGTTCAAAATGTTGATATCAGGAATGTTTAAAATGAATTTTACACTTTAGATACAGCGCACATAAAAAATATGGCTTTTTAGGCGCATCTGCTAAACTGACATGCTAGAACAGATGCGTTCTGTGTCTGTATACTTACCCATGCCAGGCACAGGGTGGAGATAAAGTATACTTACCCATGGCAGGCACAGGGTGGAGATACAGTATGCTTACCCATGCCAGGCACAGGGTGGAGATACAGTATGCTTACCCATGCCAGGCACAGGGTGGAGATACAGTATGCTTACCCATGCCAGGCACAGGGTGGAGATACAGTATGCTTACCCTTGCCAGGCACCAGCAGACTAATACTGATTATGCTTTATTACTCCCAAACATGAACAAGATGTAAGCAGGAAAACCAAGCGGTGATTTAAGAAAGAAAAAAGTACATTTCTGTGCTGTAAAATAATAAGACAGGTCTCGTATTTATTTATATTTTTTTAACACCCAACGTGGGGCTGAACATATCCAATTCCCCATCATTTGGAAAGTCCTATTAGCTATTTGCAACTGCAGCCGCGTTCATGCGCGAACCACACTGCTGATTCTGGAGAGTGTCGACATCCATGATTCTCCTCCGAAAGACAGGTCTCATATTTCAGGCCCTCGCATTCGCCGTGAGGGATTTACTGTTTTACAGTCAGTGTACTTTCTCAAAAATTTCATTTGTTTTCACTGTAAACAAACTTTCAAGAAACACATTTACGTGTATGTGTGAAGAGAAATGAAACAGAGATAAAACACAGAGCCCACAGTCATCATTTTGTCAAGAGTAAACAATAATAATAATAATAGTTTTAAAAAATGTATTGTCTGTAAGTATGATCTGTACATCTGCTTGGAATATTGCATGGAATATTGCAAGGAATATTGCATGGTAAAAAAGCAAACCTAATGACTGAAAGCCAGTTCTCTATCACTGGAATTATTTTAAATAAAAAGATGAAAAATGTATGCGTCTTTATTATTGACAACTTTTGTACAGTTATGAAGCATAATACAATATAGTGAGATAGTTCCTTATATAAAACAATTAATAACACACACGGCATCTTTATATAATTGCAGAGGATTGGATGAAAAAGACATTTTGTATTCTCCCAAGATAAGCTTTGATTACACCATATATGGATTTTCAATTTGAGGACTTAAGTTACAAATAGATTGAAAAATGCACCCCATCTTCCTATTAGGGAGAAATCCAAAAAGCAAAAAGCTAATCTAAAGTGAATCTACAACATTATAACTTCATTACTTAAAATTAACATGCTATTCAGACACAAATAAAAACCTGGCCAAAGATCAGGTTCAACCCTGACAATGCAGAAAAAGATCCTCAATCCTCTGTAAGTGTATTCAGAGGGAAAGTTGGTGTTAGGAATTCAAGTAATTTGTACAGAGTTTTACAGACACTTCACAAAGATTGTTTATGTTTTTGTAAGAAATTGATACTTTTATTCACTAAGGTAGCATTAAATTGATCAAAAAAATACAGTCAAGACATTGATACAAACTACTATTTCTATTTCATTCTATTTCTACTTTAGTAATTGTAGCCATTTTTACACAGTTTCCCACCCCCCCATTTTATGGCACCAAAAGTAATTAACATAAACTTAAATAAAGTCATCATATTTCATATTTGGTTGCATATCCTGTGCATGCCATGACTTCCTGGTGTCTGTGACCCAACAACATGAAAATACTCTTCATATCTTATTTTTAGGTACTCTCAGAAGCGATAGTATAACCTTTCTGTATTTGAATGGATTTCTATGGGAATTGGGGGGTGGCACTATATTAAGCTGTAAATTACATGGAATAGTATGGAACACATGGTTGGCTAAATGGTTGCAAACCATTAAGGGTCTGTGTATTAAACGAGCCTCAAACCATCACTCTGCTGCCAGATATGCAGTAGATATGGATGGATCAATTTAAGGGTTGTTTCTCCTGTCTTATTTTCCCATAGAGTTAAATAGGCTTTTACTATTTGCATCATTTACCGTACATATTTTTGTGTCTGAAATACAACATCCAATAAAACAGTAAATCCAGTTTTCTGTGCAAAAACAAGCTTTGAGACAACAATACAGTACAGAACAACCGGTTACCAGCACACTGACAGGTGATACAGCTGTGCAACACATCATTAGTAATTTACAGGGCTTTAGCGGGAGCTTGATTGAGCAAGGACGTTCCATTTGCCTAAAGCATGTTGCCTCGATTCCTCCGTCCTCGTATCTCATCCTTGCATCCTCCAGTGAGCTCCACCCAACAGAGGAGTGAAAATAAGTGATTGGAATGAACCCACTGAACTTGAAAGAAAACTGAGTTCATTACCATAGAGTACATGAATCGACAAGGACGGCTACAATTTTACCATGAATGTCTGTGAATTTGAAAGGAAACTGAGGTAATGAACTCTGAATACAGCTTCAGCACCTACTGGCAAACTTTCTAAGTAGCACAGGCCTATCCTGTATCTCATTCAAACTGCTGCGTATTCACTTTCGCTACCACTTGGCCAAGACATATGGGATATGGAATATGTGTTACTACAAGCTGTTGCTGCTAATTTCATTAATGTAGAAAATGTACCTTTGAAGAAGATGACTAGCTTGTATATTATATGGGTGAATGAAGACATTTCACACGAATAGAGCTTATTCATCAGCTGTTTTATCTGTTTTTAAGTACATTCTCTTGGAAAAAATTTAAATAAAACCTTTATCAGTCCCAGATGCCACATCTTAACACTGCAAATCGTTATGCAAAAAAGCCTGATGGTTATTAATGGAGGCTGGGCTTTTTGCTTTGATCGACATGGAAATAAAAGCATGCAAACAATCCAAGCTAAACTCTCCCTATTAATAACAGTATGGTGGATATAGGAATGGGTTTGAATACAGTTTCAGCAATTAGCTTGTGCGGTCCCCCAATGCAAAAACCCCAATAATGGCACCCCCAATGGAAATATCTATGTATACCTTGAGACTACATATAACTTTTGAGAAATGTTGCGTGTGCTACGAAAGCATGTCAAAGAGCATGTTAAACATCCTCCAATGACATATAATCCAGCTGTGAGGTTAGGAGAGTAAAAACCAAAAAAAGAAAAGAAAAAGGAGGTTATTAAAGGATAAAAAGGAGATTTATTGTCGTTTTTGAAGACCCTTTGAACTACTTTATTGTGGTTATTGAAGGCTTGCCCCATTGAACTCCTGTTGAAACCCACTGAGAAGCTGTGGTTAAAAGGAAAATAATAGATTATCTCGATAATAAAGCTATCAGTGAGGTTGGGATGCTAAACAACATTTCAATAAGGTTGAAATATGGCAAACCTATCCTTTAATGGTGGAAATAACGGTGCAGCCTGCTGCAGTCTAACAACATAAAGAGTGTTTAAATCCAAAAATTTGGACCCAGTAGCAGATCGGCCGCCATCTGCATCTGGGCTGTCCTGGCCGTGCCTCATCCAATCACTGAGGGCCTCGAGGGCAGGTAATCACCGTTGAGAAGGTAACCGGTTCTGCCCGTATCAGTATATACCCATTGCTGTGTTACTGGAACAAACTCATATCTCCAAAAGCTCTAACAAATAAAGTAATTCAAACCCAATCAAGGCCTGTGGACCAAGAGAGAAGTCCAAACGGGGGGGGGAATAAGGTGCGGGGGGGGGAATAAGGTGCGTGGGTTGGAGAAATTGGGCTCAAGCAGATGTGGTCATGGACGAAACTGTCCCCTTGAGTAATTACGCTTTACCTCAACCCTTGGAAATGAGTTTGTTTGCATTAACGGTCTGTTAAATGGTTTGGTGACTCCTGGCAGTAGGGGAACAGTCAGACAGCCAAACGAATAAATCAAAAGCCCCACGGACGTGATGGAAGAAGCCGTCCTCCATTCAGCGCACAACTATTGCAAAGAGCTGACAAAAATATATTTGGGATCGATGGTTTTCAATTAAAAGCACTTAAATTGTCATGGGTTATAGTCACTCGCTGGTCTCCCCTCATCGGCAGATGTGGAGTGCGCAGACAGAGCTAGCGCTAATGAGAGAAAAACGGCTCAGTTCTGGACAGCAGTGGAATCAATACCCCTTAAGCGGCACACCCTCTGTGTGATCACGTCCATTGATCTGCGATTGATAAGCATTGCCACGTAATCAGTAGCCCCAAAGCGCTGGTGCACAAGATCAAGATGAGATCTTAAAAAAATGGACCCGGGTGGGGGCGGGGGTATG
The DNA here is from genome assembly GCA_029718625.1 of Synaphobranchus kaupii. Classification (NCBI taxonomy): domain Eukaryota; kingdom Metazoa; phylum Chordata; class Actinopteri; order Anguilliformes; family Synaphobranchidae; genus Synaphobranchus; species Synaphobranchus kaupii. The sequence continues at coordinate 72,110,306 of CM056380.1, read as the reverse complement.
GGGGCAGTTGGAGAGGAATCACCACCACTAGGGGTGTAGCTGACCCTCAATGCCATATTGAGAAATGCAGAGATGATTTGCTGTATACAGAGATTAGCAGAGAAAGTGAACATGAGACAGGAAATGCAAAGACATGCAGGTCAGGCTAAATTGAGGGGGGGGGGGGGGGGGGGGGGGCTTTGCTGTAAAAGAGCATGCGTGCTCAGTCAACTTACCCTGTATAAATAAAGAATAATAAAAATGGGTCCACACATTCTAATGCATTTCACCGCACACAGCAGTTATTATATGACAGTGCTAGATCAATTGTCCCTCACCGTCCCAACAATTTGACTAAACCAGCCCCCCCACCCCATTCGTTGTGACACATTCTCTCCCAGCCTAACAGCAGGACAGAGGGAGGCCAGAGTAATGTGGGAGAGCAGCAAATCCACACCCCAGTCAAAGTCTTGCTAAAACGGGAAAAAAAAAACTTGCATGCTAAAACGATTGCTCCACCTACGCTCTCCATGAGAACACTTTATTTTCAGAAACATGTGGGAGTGTCATTTTAAAGACAATTTTGTGCAATGTACAAGGCACAATAGAAAGATCACACTAGGTAAGGTACGCCTTCGACCAAAGAACGGTTGAGACACTGTATGCCTTCTCATTAGAAGCAATGGGATATTTCCCATTCTTGGACTTCCTCAGGCAATGAAGAAAAAAATGAAATAGATGTACTAACAGGCAAAATGCGACTTTCTCTGATGTCCTTTCAGCACAATATAAGTTTTTTAAATTAGATCACTTGTCTCCCTGAGCCCAATCAAGGTTTTTGGTGAGTTTTATAGCAAAATGTCCTCCTTTTCCAGACAATAACACAAGCACTGAAGCTCGCACCGCATTTCCAAATAGTATAGATTACTGTGTTACAGTCAGTTCAATGCTGAATCAGCTTTTTTTTTAAAACCTCCAGCACGTCTTTTGGGTGACTCAGTAATATAGTGTGATCATGTTAAAAATGTTATACAACAAAACCATTAATCAGATTAGGCTTGGATTTCTTCAATCTAGCACCACCCTCCATTTCACAGATCAAGAGGGGGGAAAAAAGGAAGAAACTGACAGAAAGAGGTACTAGATAATGATACTTAATAATAAGTGATAAATTGCATCCATTAGGCATAATAATTATGTTTTGTTACGGAGTATAAGAGCTATTGTGGGCATATTTTAACGGGGGAAGGGGATGTGAAAGAGATTTAAAGAAATATGTGGACGAGCGTGCTGAAAAAGACTGGAACACAGGTGTCCAAATCACTTCCTGGAGGGCCTCAGTGTCTGCTGGCATTCGCTGTGTTTCAGCACCAGTGATTCGTTTGAGCCACTGTTCAGCCAAAACATCCACACACCTTGTTCTGGAGGCCTTAATTGGCTGCTGATTTAAAGGAAACTACAGATGCCTGCAGACACTGTGGCCCTCACAGGAATTGAGATTGACATCGCTGGTCTGGAAAATGCTTTACAGCATCGTTCCACATTGTTTGCATTTATTTGTGGCGGAGTAAAGTGCCCTCCACTACATTCTCCACGGCAACAATCCTTGAGCAGTCCCATTTTTGTAACTTTCCTGGAACGCAATACATTTAATATATAATTCATATTTTGCCCTGTAACAACATGAGATTGGGTCTAAAGTGAGCTCTGGCTTTTCTCCAAAACACCAACCGAGTTCACAGATTGGATTAGATGTTATTGGTCTCATCTTTCTTCAACAGTAGCCCAACAGTATGTTCCAAAGAACATTCCAAACATTCGCAAACAACCATGCTCACATTCCTGGAACAAGGCCTGTTCAATATTCATTCACAGTAGTAATGGCAACTGTGGAAAAACATCTTAGTGCGAGCCGCAGTACAGCATCTGTGACCACAGGGAAATTATTCAAAACAAATGCAAATATAATTATATATTATAACCATTACTCTACACAGTTCCAACATGCTGCAAAAATACTGTTAAAATGATCAAGACAAAGTGAATGGCTTGCAGAAGCCTGCATATTTTTGTGCAGATACACAATTACTATAGAGATGAGAATAATAATAATAACTGAGTTAATCAAAGTTATTGTTTCAATATTTTTTCATTACTTACTAAATGTTTATGTTAACATTGTTGTATAAAACCAATAGATCACTCGAGGTTCATGTGTTATTGGATATAATCACTGCTGAGAGTACTTCGCAACTCGACCTGCAGGTACTTCGCACTCCCTCTCGTGATCTATTGCTTAAATATATATATATATATATATGGGTCATTCTATATAAAATAAATCAGTGCTTCCCACCGGACCCCCTCAGAATCACCTGGCATCAAATTCGGAATTAGCGTATATTTCCTAAAATCAATCAAGTTGATAAGGTAAAACATTAAATATATTTTCTCTGCACTGTTTTCAATTAAATATACAGTATGTAAAAGAGAATTTACAAATGAATGCTTTCTGCTTTTATGTGCATTTTACATACGATCCCAACTTTTTTGGAATTGGGGTTTGTACATTCTCAATAATCTATTTAATGAAGCTATACAAAATGTAACCTTCATACTCTTTCTGGCTCTTTTTATTTTACATTAAATTCAGTCATTTTTTAGCCCTCATAGCTTCATAACTAAAGGTGCTAGCCACATGACATTTTCAGGGCTCAAAGATACATTGGAGTTCAAAACTGATTTATTTTACATGTATATCACTTCTCACAATCTCAAGCCAAAATCTCAATTTCATTCAGCTCAATTTTTTCTACAACCAACTTTGGCCACCAATATCACAGGATATAGTATCAATGTTCAAACTGCACCAGTTTAATGTCTGTGGCCTAGACTAATACAAGAGGCATTGGTAGCATGTACATATTGTTAGGGTAGGTGGGAAACAGGACCCAATAGCAGACGGGAAGTAGGAAAACCGAAGTTTAATATAGGGGGCAAGGCAGCAATCCGTAGTACAAAACAGGCAGGGTCGTAATCCGGGTAGACAGGGCAACGGTACAAAAACAGAGTCCAAAGAGTAGTCACAGAACAGGCTGGGGTCGGAACCGGGAAGGCACTGCAGAAGTATAAAATCAGAGTCCAAAATCAGGGTCGTGAGAACACAGGCAGAAGTCCAAAACCAGGGAGGTGTAAAGAGAAACAAAAAAGAAAACAAAACGAAGACAGAATACAAAAATAAAATAAAGACAGGAGAAAGACTCAGGATAACAAAAACTAAGAAACAGCTACTCTGAAAACGGACAACTCGGGAAGGTACTCAGAAAAATCATAAGACCACTGAAGCAAAAAGCAACAGTGACGAACTTGTGAAGAAAAGACTTAAATCACAGGGTTATATACACTGAAGAAGACAGACAAAATGGGAAACAGGTGTGCAGAGGCGGGGAGGGGCGATTGCTCACTGGTGAGCACAATGAAATGATAAGGGAAGCTGATAATGCAATTACGTGGGAACACATAAGACGCGGACCGGACTAGCACATAACATATAGACTATACATGACCTGGGTCGAAGAAGACCCGTGCACACAACAAGGTAGAGGAATACGGAAATCAGATGCAGGTGAAGCGAGTAGGGAATCACAGTAGGATATTCAGAGATAGGACAGAAGAAACGAAAGACAGGTGCAGATGGAAACTGAGATTGCATTAGTAGGTTAGTAGAAACTCTAATTCCCTGACATTAGTCAATTAGTTGATTAGTATTATTTACAAGTTAGTCGTTAGTGTATTAGTAAGAAACCTAATTCTAAGCAGTTAGTAGTGATTAGTAGATTAGTATTATAAACAAGGGTAATTAGTAAAGAAGGAAGTAAACGAGAGTCGAAATACAGCGAAACCCGAAATCACCAAAGGCTCCCGAATAGTGTGACGACGACAGGGAGTGACAGTAATACAAAACATGGAACAGTGAAACCACAAAATAATCAAAATAAATAAATAAGGTAAAAATCAGAAACATAAATGAAACAAACTAACAGGCAAAAATCAGAGTCCTGACACATATAATCTGTTTTCTGAGAAATCGTCTTAGAAATAGAAATAGATGGTTGGTGAAAACAAATTATGCCAAGTGAAAGGGCTCATTTTCCCCTACATTTTGATGCCAGGCTCAACCTGGTATGATGAAGATATAACATTGGAAATCACATCATCAGCGAAGCACTCTAACGGAAACAGGGTTAGGGTTAAGATTAGGGTCCCATACAAGTGGAGAGGCTGAATGCTCCCAACTTTCACAATGTTATATCTTCATCATAATTATCAGAATAAATTGTCAGTTGTATATAAAACATGTGTATACCAATTTTTTTGTCAATTTCACAGCCCTAAACTATATTTACGAGCATCAAAATATGTCAATGTTTGACATTTATTTAGAAACAGAAGGAATCATGGCTAGAGGTTGAGCCTGGTATTAAAATGTAGGGAAAATTTTGTTTTCACCAACCACCTATCCCACATGGTGATATAAAATTTCTATGACGATTTCTCCAAAAACAGATTATATGTACATGCTACCAATGCCTGCTTGTATTAGTCTAGGCCAGACATTAAACTGCTGCAGTTTGAACATTGATACTATGATATATCCTGTGATATTGGTGGCCAAAGTTGGCTGTAGAAAAAATTGAGCTGAACGAAATTGATATTTTAGCTTGAGATTGTGAGAAGTGTTATGCATATACAATAGATCTAAAATAGTTTTGAACACAACTCCAATGTATCTTTGAGCCCTGAAGATTTCATGTGTCTAGCTCCTTTAGTTATGAAGCTATGAGGGCTCAAAAATGACTGAAAATTTAATGCAAAATAAAAAGCCAGAATTTGAGCTACCCCTAGGTGCGTCAAGGGGGCACAACTCGCAAGATATTTATAGTATAATGTTTAGATTTTGCATAGCTTCATTAAATAGATTATACAATATTATGTACAAGGGTCAGGTGGGAACTTTTCCCAGAATTGATTGATTTTATCTGGAATGACCCATAATGTATATACTGTATATATATATATATATAAAATCATGACGGAAAAATGTTATGTTGGTGAAGAAATGCTTTCAATACTTTTCCGTTTTCCGAAGCCAGTGATTGTCAAACACTGTATTATTCTTAAAGCCTTTAATCCAGGGCTGTTTCAAATTCAAATGTGTGCCATTTTCTACAAGCATGAAGGCTATTTAAAATAAATATGGAGTGAATCATATGATACAAAACAGGACTGTTTGATGTCTTTCCTTTATATTAGTTTTGAGCCTTTCACAAAGCCACAAAGTGCAGTCTTTTGAGTTTTGTGCCTTGGGTTAGGAAGCATATGGACAAAAACAGCTTTTAAAATAGTTTCTTAGAGCACATCCCAAATATCAGAAACTGAGAAAATGGCGGTTATTAAAACAAATGCTGTGCGCCACATTGAGAAGCACAGAAACAGCTTGCATTCTCTAAGAACTTTTGTCCTATGTTATGTTCAATATTCTGCCTGGGAATTTATGGAATTGCTCTGAGAGTAGTTATGGTAAGTAGTTATGGCCAAAATTGCTTGTTCATTGTCGCCTGTATATCACACTTATTGTGCCGTGTTTTTAGCCATGGAGAGCGCCCTGCTGCAGTGCACAGCTGCATACCTTTTCACCTAGCAAAGGGGCACATGCCTCATATTATATGGTTTTAACCCTTTAAGGTGTAAGATCACAAATATGTGATTAGAATGTTCTTAACTGAACATTCTAATGCTGATGTAACAATCACTACTGGTAATTGAAAGTGATAGCGTTCTAGGCCACTGAACACATAATTATGAAAAAGCATTCCAAAAAAGGGTTAATGCATTTGTGCCTTTTTTGCAGAGCAACCCACGACTCCATTTTGATTGTACTTGTGAATTTATGGTACACATTATACAGCAATTAAATCCCAGGTAGACGAGGGAAGGGTGGGAGGCCAACAAAATCTAAGTAGAACCATCAAACATACTGGTCCTAAAACTGAAAAAGGGATAAACACTGGATTAAATTCCTGTCCCAGAAGTTCTCAAGCAGAACAATGGGAAAAAAACAGACACACTGCATCATGTGACTTCCTAGTTCCTTCAGCTACAAACTGTAAGTTCAACAACAGCAGGGAATGATTATTTAAAGAGAAACAGAGAATCCGCCAATCTTCAATGCTACTGAAGCGGCTGCTTTTGACGGAGCCCGTTTTCACAGCACGCGCCTTTCCCAGTGACATTGTGTCAGAAAGCGTTTCTGAACAGGTGGGAAAAGAGAACCCCAGCAATCGGTAACCGTGACATTACTGGGCCCCGATTCCCATGCAAGGCAGCTGCTAATTTGATGTGATTTGAAGGGAGAGTTCTGCCATCTGGATTGCAGAAATGAAGCCGAAATGCGCTGAAGCAGAGTGGGCGAGGCGGCGTATCAGGAAACGGGAATGCTGAAATGCTGCAATGAACAGATCAATGTCAGGGGAACGCTGGGTGATAAATCCGACGTGTTTATTGAAACAAACACAATTTGCACTACTTGTCAGGAAGCCTTTATTTAACGTTGCCACAGCAGAGTTTTTTTTTTAAAGTCAAACACAATCTTTCTATTGCAAGTCAATGAATGTTTACTTTAAAAAGAAACCCAGCTGAATTCACACATCTACATTACACCAGTAAAGACCACTTTAGAGTATGCCGTTATGCTCCACCGTGGGCACATTTGTGGGAAAAGGTTTGTCTTTCCACAGCCCCTATGATGGAACTTTGACAGCTCTTGTGCTGTAATGCGCTATATGGCAAGCATGTCAAACCAGCAGACCTTGGGTTTCATTTCAAGATAAAAAACAGACCAGTTCAGACAAATAAATGAAATTGGAAGATCTCAGACACACATCAAAGTTTTATCAGCAGGGGGGGGGGGGGCATTGTGTGGGGGGCCTTCGTTCTCGTCACTGGCAGAGATACAAAGAAAGCAGCAATTATACAGAGGATTGAAATGATTAGCATAAAGTAAAATTCATTGATCTGCACTGTCTACCTGTCAACCCAGTGAACGATTTTGTGGTGAAAAGTCAGTGAAACGCTGGCTAGGCATTCAGGTGAAAACTTGACTTCATTTGGTTAAAAATTAAGTTTTCTAGCCGACTAGGTCGTAGCCAGGTTAACCTAGTCCATTTATTTCAAAACGTCTCTCAACCTAGATTTCCACGCCTCTAGACATCTAGATTGCAGCTTTTGCCCACTGCAAATGCTTTCAGCTGCCTATGGAGGGCAGTGCCGAGCGCCCATTACAACTCCTGAACGCCATCGCCAAATGTGTTCAGAATGCTTTCACATCACAGCGTCCAGAGCAGCACGGAACAAATTTCATCGGTTCCACATTTTAAGTAGAACCCGTTACTCAGCAAGAATGACTCATCTGATATTAAAATTAAAATAGAGACTGCCAAGGATTCCGGCATCTGGAGAAGACGAGGCTGAGACAAACTGCCTGCAAACTATTCTCTGAACAAGATTATACAATAAAAAATACAAGAGAATGAACAAGGTTCACAAGCAAGGTTTCTCTTCCACAGATTGCAACCTTTCAATAAGCACTACCATTCATCACAGTCTGCTTTTCTGTGATTTTCTGAAAAAAAACAGAGACTCTGTAAGGATAAAAATTACAGTCTAAGGTTAAGGTTAAAGGCCAACAAGGTTATCAATTAATGTTAACAGACTATATGCAATATTTAAATAAATATGCCTACAGAAATATATGCACAGGACAGTTTGTGTGATGATTGTGACTGTTTGGTACTTTTATAAATTTCCATTCATTTATATGATTCTTGTTGACTACCTTATGAATATGCCTTAAATTTTATCAAAAGTTAAAATTTTACAATTCCTCTAACAGTTTTTTGGATTATATCCCATGGGTAAACTGCCAGCTTCAACAATGCAGTATGGTATGAATTATTAAAACGTACGTGTCAAATTATCAATAAAATCTGATGTTGTTTATCATCATCATCATTGTAATTTTCTTTATCACTGTCATTGTACCAATTATTGTACATCAAACATTATCATTACAGCATAAGACGCTAAAACACAATATCAAGCAATATCCAAACAAAAAAAACATTTCAATACTTAAAAAAACATAGGTAACAAAATATTGTAATTTATCGGCGAGGAGTTTGATGAAATTCAACACATCCAAGTCCCAAAATGAAATATGGTTCTCACCCATTTGCATTTAAAGCATTTAGCCGATGCTCTTATTCAGAGTGACTTACACAGCTTACATTCTTTTTCACACAATCCATTCATACGGCTGGATATTTACTGAAGTAATTCAGGGTGAGAACGTCACTCAAGGGCACAGCGGCAGCGCCACAGCTAGGAGTCAAACCCGCAGCCCTGAAGTCGAGAGCCAAGCTCCTCCTCTTCACCCTGATGTGTTCATTTCTCTTTTCTCTCGTTCCCTCGCTCTGTGGGCCTCGGGTTCGTCCCGTTTGAGGCCGGGAGGGGAAGCAGATGGCCAGGCATGGCCAGGCCTGGATATATGGGCCTGCCAAGTAAATCAAGTGTTTGTCTGTGCCGTACATCTCTCTGCCTCCGTGTAGGGCTCGGGGGTGGGGGCATGCAGGTGCTATTGATGGATGAATCATCATCCCTTGGCGGAGTCTAGCTCCCCTCACGACTTAATGGTCTCCCAAGTTATTACGTCCCGGGGCAGAGGCGAGCTGAAAAATCTGGCGCCGACTTGGGAACTAAGCAGCGTTCGTCATCCCCCGTCCCGAAGACACCAGCGCATCAATCGCAGATGAAATAGGAGCCGGGTTATTTGAGGAGGATGGGGTGGGGTGCTGGAAGGGTTTTGGGATAAATTAGTGAGGGTGGGTGGTGTTGGCTCTGTTGAAGGGAGATATCAATAACCCCTGACGGTCACACAGGGCCAGGTTGTGCTGTGGAAAAAGGGCTCCGTGTGTTTACCTGTCCCAAACAGCAGAGGCAACACATCGCTTACTCACGGCCCAACACCCCCCGCCCCCCGCCAACCCCCCAGTGGACCGACACACTGTTATCCCACAACAAACAGGTGTCTTTATTTAACAGGCATCCAGCGTTGTTCAAAAAATAACAATGAAACTTATTTGTAGGTCCATTCTAAGCATTTAAACTTGCTTTCATGATGGGGTTTCAACATACATACATGTATATCCTACAAATATCCACCCATACTTCACTGTCACATGCTTTTCCCAGAACTGAAGATCTCCCCAGGCGGTTTTCCATTCTTAAATTCCCACCTCGGTGCTTTTTAATCCTGATTAAATTAATGCGACAAACATCCAGGCTGACCTGGTTACCTGGTTTTATAATACAGTTGCAATGGCACATGCTTTTGGCATCATAGAATAGAACACAGGTGGATTATGGATACAAATTGTTGACTGGTGAGAAAATAGATACCCACAAACTGTGTTAAATGACACTAAACAGGTTTTACATTTTCCAGTCTTATGTAAAGTGACAGTCTTTGTGACAGTGACAGTGTTAAAAAGTGTAACACACAACCACAAGGGCTTAGCCTCTCTGTTTCTTCATTATTCACTCATCAATTAATTTTACTACATTAGCAGGATAGTACATTATTTAGTTAGTTATTTAGTTTAATTATTTTAAAGTGACAGAGATTTTCCCAGGGTATGGTATTGTTCTAATGCTGTGCAATTGCGATGCGAACATTGATTAAACTGTACACTTACTACAAAAAGGCAGTTTACTGATGCTTGACTGACCAGATGCTAACCATGGTGCCAATCAAATTAGTTGAAAACTAATTTTCATTGACAAGAGCCTTTTATACCCACTGCCGTATTGAGAGAGAGGGCTCTATTTTCCAGCCGGCGCATGGCGGGTGGCGAGCCAGTGCATTGGCGAAGTGGCATTTTCGGCATGTATTTTCACGCTCCTGAGCCCGTTTGACTCATCATGCGCCGAAGTGGGAGGAAAGCCGATGTGTGGGTGTGTGAGTCCATGGCAAGTTGCTTATTTTCGGCAATGCAAGCATGATCATTCATAACCTATTCAAAAGCCAATAAACCGTTTTCGTGGATCATATGCCATCTGATTTGCCTTTAATATAAATCCCCCAAGCAGGAAAATGCATACTTTGCATTTATTGTGCATTATCTTTTTAATTTTTTTATGTTACGCTGATTCCTGTATGTATTTCTGTTTTTAATTGTTTATGGCTGTTATTATACTGCATTGTGGTCCCGGGGGTAGGCTACTGTATATCGTTATTTTTCTTACACCCATCTGTAATAAGTAGATATAAATGCAGCTACGCAATGCTGATGTGGACACTGTATTATTTGTAGTATTTGTAGCTTATTATGAATGGAAAGTGAAGCTCGTTTGAAACGATGTAGACTACTCACTGTAGGCTACAAAAATGTAAATAGTAGGCTAGGCTCAGTCCTAATTATGATTAACGGTTGTTTAGTTGTTCATTTAAAAATACAAATATGCTAGTTTCTCCATAGGCTATTTCAGTATATGGTGGACTTTGATTTATTATAATATCCTAGGCTACCACACAAAGGCACACTTTTTCTATATAGGTTAACAGTTTAGTGACTTGTAGAATTTTATTGACTTATCCATTTATTGACATATCCTATAAAAAAAACAATAGGACTAAAACAAAAATGATTAGGTATAGGCCTACTTAGTTTGTGATTTTAGACATTCCCCTGTGAAACAAATGCATTATTACATTGATAGTATACATTTGTTTTGTAATATTAATGCAAAATAGATATAACATTATCGTCTTCCACTGCAGTCCGCTGTGAGCTGTGCGCTCCTCACTCTTCGCCTCTGGGGCCACATGTATAAAACTCTGAGTAAAAGAATGCGTAAAAGAACACTCGGAAATCTGCTAAAAATTTTTTTGCATTTTCTACCTCTGCCTTTCGGTCATGGTGTCGCTATATCACACGGACCCCAAACACTGTGTATGTATGGTGTCCATTGTGTGCAGAGGTATGCAGATTCTCACAGCATGTATTATATTATACATCTGAATTTCTGCGTGGAAACTCGCTTACGCAGCTTTTTGAGAGAATTTTTCTGCTCAGCACTGTTTATACATGTGGCCCCAGGTTGGAAAAGAGCAAAATTCCCAGTGCGCCATGCGCTGCGCCATTGACTATGACGGCCTGCCACACGCCATGCGCCAGCCAGAAAATAGAGCTCACAATGACCAAATTGGACTATATTGAGATAAGCAGGCAGATTAATCAAGTAAGGTTTCTTTTGGTTCATCTGAATTGCTTACGCCCTTAAAGAAAGTAAGTGTGTATGATTGAATTCCGCCCCTAAAGACAGTGTGTATGATTAAATTCCACCCAATGACTAGTTGTCTGAGGTCCCCCAACCCTGCAGCCTGCAGAAACTGAAATATCAACTTACAGACATACACCCGCATTCACACCTTGCACCATAAGCAGCCCAGTCACTCCATAACAAAGCAAACTCCCAATCTCTGGAAAACAACCCCAGTGATTCTACACATCTAAGGCAACAGCTGCCTTCACACACGACAACCGTTCTGCATAATTTTCAAAGATGAGAATAAACACAGAAATTGCCAGAACCATGGCTACAGCCACACCTTGCCGTACAAACAGTACTAGGAACTGATGAAACCTAACATTGCTCTCTTTTTCAGCAAATGCATATTTGATTGCACGCAACTACAGCAGAATCCTTGTCAATGTTTGTGAAAGTAAATGAACAAGGCAATCTAGTGAACAGAGCAATTCCAATGTTGTAATGCTGAAGACCAACATGAACGTGTTATTGTACTGTGTGACATGACAGCAAGAGAATAGCTTTCACAGCTTCAGACATTCAGTGCAAGGCTTTCACATCAACGCCTTTTCACTATGCAGCATTTTCACAAGCACAAGGTCATTAAGCACTGTCTGAAATAAACACAAAGTGATCGACTGCATTTTAAAAAAAATCTTGCCTTGCCTTTCTATGAAGGTAGAGCGAAACTGAAGAAGGTATGAAGCAGTAGTATAGAAGAAGTATAAAATAGCTATAATGAAGCAGCATTGGGGTGTTAGCATTGAAGTAAATTTACAGTTTTATATTTCAGGCTTTTAGCAGACGCAGTTATCCAGGAGCAACTCGCACAGCTTACATTCTTTACAGGTTAAGTGCCTTGCTCAAGGCTACAGTGGCAATGCCCCATCTGGGGAATGTAACCCACACACACAAAGTTGCAAACCCAGTTCCCTAATCACTATACTACGCCGCTGCCACAGAAGGGAATATTGCGGCGGCTGCTGTATCACAGGAGCTACTATCAGGTTTTTTTTTTTTCTTTCTAAAAGTCATAGGACTGCGGATGCTCACTTGTAAATGTCTGCCCTTAATTATGCCCATTCACCAGAGAGTCACGCATGACTGAAAACTGTCTTTATTTATCAACTAAGTGTACTTTATTTATTAATCTCAGTCAGCAATGACACACAATAACCTTTAGAGGTGCATGTGCTTCAACTGTGTAATAATTAATAAACATATAATATAGAGGGTATGAATGACAAAATTGAGATATCCATATAGAAATTGTGGTGATATAAAACAAATAGGTCTATGTTAAATGCATTACCAGTGATTATAATGACCAAAATAGAGCTGTATAAATAATGATGGATGTAAAAATTAGCGATTTTTAGGACAGCATTATAGTGGTCGCAATATGACCCTACAAAATCTACAATGACTGTGACTCTGACAGCCAAATTATGCCCGCGGCCCGGACCAGACAATCCCAGGCCAGATGGTCCTGGATTTACTTTGACCGCTGTTACAATGGCAGCATTATGAACCCATTCGAGATAATTGGAGTTCTCATGGGGGGTAAAAATCCAATGATTCTAGATAGTTGACTTTGGCTGACATTTGACACAACAAATGCTTTGCACATGTTAGTGGGAAAGCACAGAACTGCCAGAACCGACTACAGGCATGCATTGCACTAAATGCAGCACAGTTCTAATTATGAAATTATTCACATGATCTGAACATGTTCAAGGAATCACTCCAGACTCGAGAAGTAGGTTATTAAATTTCTTAATAAACCTGGTGGAAAATATAAAGTGTTCTCCAAAATTATTAGCACCTTTGATAATGATGAGCAAACAAAGGCTATATAATTAAATAACACACCACTTTATTGTATGCTGAATATGATAGTGTTATTAATTTATGCTAACACTATTGCACATTTAAGCAATAATTTTAGTAGATAGGTGTCAAAATTATAAAGACCCCTGTTTTAGCACCCTTCCTTTGCAGAAATAACCTTAGCGTACTCAAAGTCACAGCATTAATCAAAAAGTTTAAAAAACTATCCAATGTTTAAAAAAAAAATTATAATCTCAGAAAGGGATTTGCCTGAAATTGCCTATTTATTAGAGCCCTGGGTGAGTGTTGAAAAATAAAGCCGGATTACACTGGAGGAGGGCACTTTAACAGCCCTTTCTTTTATTTAACATGCAACATTTAAAGGCCAATATAACTGATGAGCAGATGGCAGATATTCCGTTTATATTTGTGTCTCGATCTCTAATCCTGTAGCTTATACTGCCAGGGAGCGTCTACAGTGGTAACATCAGTAGAAAGGTCAGAGTATGAAACTACCCATCAATAAAGTAATCCGGTAATATGGTAATACATTAGTAATCCTTCATGGAAAAGGGTACGCCCCAGAAGGGCTGACTTTGTGTAACTTGAAAATTATGCCCAGACTCAGCGTTCTCTTCGCTCAACCAGGAAATCTAATTCCCCAGCACAGAAGCCCTACCTGTGAATTCCCACTTCAAGGATATATCAAACACATTTTTAAACTATATATTGCTATCCATTATTGTTGTATATCTCTAGTAATATATACGTATAAATATACAGGTAATAATACTTTCTGATATCATATAAGGCAATATCATTGATACAATACAAGAGCAAGGTTGTTTTATTATTGTAATTAATTGGTGCACCACTAATTACTTTGTCTGATTTTTCACTCCCTATAAAGTGTCCTATCAGTCGATGAGTGACCTTCTTAGGGCGATTCCCTTCATTGCCGGTGAGAAACAAGCAGCTTACGCAGAAATCTGTGAGATCAGTGGTTCAGAACGACAGCAGGCAAACAGAGTACATCTGAACATCTGAGAAAGAGGCTAATTACGTGTTGATTTGCACAGCTCTTGCGTGACACCCTGGGCAGGGAACATTTATTAAATTACATAGATAGTGCAGCAGAGAACAGAATTACATTACTTATGATGTGATTATTGTAAATTCACATTTACAATGACATTTTGTGACAAATTGGAATTAGGTTCTGAAGCGCATGAACCATGTGAGCACTTGGGTAGGGTTCTCAAACAGAACCACCAATTTCACAGCTGCACTTGGGTAGGGTTCTCAAACAGAACCCCACTAATTCCAAAGCTGCACTGGGGTAGGGTTCTGAAACAAAGACCCTTTCATTTTTCCACAATAAAAGCAGAGCCCTGTTATTTACAGTGCCCTCCACAATTATTGGCACCCCTGGTAAAGATGAGTAAAAAGGGTTATAAATAATTCACCTTTTGGTGAATTAGCTTAATCTCACACTGAAAAAATGAGAGAAATCCAATGTTAAATTGAAGTAAATTTATGCTGAGAAAAACAATCCCTCATCAAGAAATAATTATTTTTAACAAAACCACGTGTGCCACAATTATTGGCATCCCTAGAAATTCTTATGAACAAAATGTAACTGAAGCATTTTTTCCATTTATATTTTACTTTTTAAAGTTGATCAGAGTGTTTAGGAACTTTCAAGCAGTAATCCATGACTTCCTGTTTCACTGGGGTATAAATATGAAGTGACACAGAGGCCATATCCCCTTATTCATACATCAACATGGTAAAGATAAGAGAACACACAAATCAAATGAGGAAAAAGTGTGTTGAGCTTCATAAGTCAGGTAATGGCTATAAAAAAAAATAGCTACTCATCTGAAAATGCCCATCTACCGTTAGGGTAATACTTAAAAAGTTCAAAGCAACTGGAACTGGAACAAACTTTCCTGGAAGAGGACCCAAGTTTATTTTGCCCCCACGCGCAGTGAAGAGGATGGCAAGAAAGCAGCATCTTGGTGTCATCAAGTCTCCAAAACTACCATTAGACGTCACCTCCATGCCAACAAATTATTTGGAAGGCATGCCAGAAAAAAGCCTTTCCTGTCATTTCACCACAAACGTAAGTGCCTGGAGTTTTCTAAAGGTTACTGGAACTTTGACTGGAACCGTGTTCTATGGTCAGATGAAACATAAATTGAGCTTTTCGGCAACCAACACTCAAGGTGGGTTTGGTGTAAAAAGGATGGCTATACCGAAAATAACCGGATCCCCACTGTTAATTATGGTGGAGGTTCCGTGACGTTGTGGGGCTGTTTTTCCTCCAAAGGCCCTGGGAACCTTGTTAGGGTACATGGCGTCATGAACTCCATGAAATACCAGGAAATTTTCAATCTTAATCTGGCTGCCTCTGCCAGGAAACTAAAACTGGGTCGTTGTTGGATCTACCAGCAGGACAATGATCCAAAACATACGTCCAAATCAACACAAAAATGGTTAACTGAACACAAAATCAAGCTTCTGCCATGGCCATCTTAGTCCCCTGACCTAAACCTCATCGAAAACCTGTAGGCTGAGCTTAAGAGGAGAGTGCACAAGAGAGGACCTAGGACTCTGGATGATCTGGAGAGATTCTGTAAAGAGGAATGTTCTCAGATTCCTTGCTCTGTATTCTCCAACCTTATTAGATGTTACGGGAGAAGACTCAATGCTGTTTTATTGGCAAATGGAGGTTGTACAAAGTATTAAATGCAGGGGTGCCAATAATTGTCGCACACGTGGTTTTGCTAAAAATAATTATTTCTTGATGAGGATTTTTTTCTCAGAATAAATTTACTTCAATTAAAGGTTGGATTTTTGTCATTTTTTCAGTGTGAGATTAAGCTAATTCCCCAAACGGTGAACGTTTTATAACCCTTTTTACTCATCTTTACCAGGGGTGCCAATAATGGAGGGCACTGTATATACTACATACACACCACACTATAGAATCAAAGCACTTCTGGCACACAGCACGATTACATATTGATGTACTGCAGGTTCAGAATCCCTCTTTCCAACTCTCTTCTACTAAAGGAACAGAGTACCATAATTCTAGCATGTTTTTACCAGAACAGCAGAACCAGCACTGAAGGTCGGGTTCTGAGAGAAGAGTAGCTTCTCAGAGTAGCTGGAATAAGCATTAGCGAAAATCTTCAGGTATAACAGTGAATGCAATCAGTGCCAAACAGAGAGCAGGTGACTCACTGCTAATGAATATTCATGAGTGCGTGCTTTGCTCAGAACTTGTAAAGCGCTACAAAGCACATATTGAGCTGTCAAAGGCCTGAGCGAGGCCCTGGGAGTGAGATACATCACTGGGGAATTAAAAGGTCTCGGCACAACCCATGAAAAGTGTGTGACATTTCCATGGCTCTCCATTCCTGATGGCTCTTATTTTCATGCTTGCTCCAGGGACTGAACCTGCCACTGAACCTGTAGCCGGACAGCCACGGAAAACCCGGAAAACCCTTTGTATTCCCCATTTCTTCTCCGTTCCCCTTCACCTCATCCACCCTCTCGCCAAATTCCACAGAGTCCCTCCACCATCGGCTGCCATCTCCGCATCTCCATCTCTGAATATCTCTCTGGGAATCTGAGATTCGGTAAGACCCCCAGTCTCCCCAGGAACAATGTCATGACCCCCGGTTCTGAAATGGAGAATCCCTTCCCTCCTGTGTACATATGGAAGAGTAAGACATAATGAATAAATCTATTTTAGTAGAGCTATTATGTTCTGTTAGTAACTAACTTGATTTTACCATTTAGAAGACTTAGGGCCCTATCTTACACCCGGCGCAAAGCGGCGCTAACCCAAACGCAAGTGTCTTTGCTATCTTACACCCGGAGCTAGGTCCATAATAACGGCTAGCGCTCACGTCCTTTAACTAGCATGTATTCTTGCACCATCACAAGTGAACTGGGCGTGTTGGTCTTAAGATGAGGAGTGGCCAGGATTCTTTTTGGCGTATTGCTAGAACCACCTAGTGCTAGAAATTGCTAGAAAAACCTAGTCTAAAGTCATGTCGCAGTTGTTTACATGTTATTTTAACGGCGCATATAAGTGCGTCTACATAGGCGTGTGCACAACGCGCATACCCTCCTGTCTGTTACACACAGGGGCGTGCACAAGCATGACTAAAATATCTAGATCACAATGTGAAATATTATTATTGTGTAGGCTATATCAAAAATGCATAATAATAAAAGGTTCCATAGGTCCACATACCTTTCTCTCAGCGAAGGGAAACGATGCCACATTACATTGCTCTCAGCCCACTCCATCAACATCCAGGCGATGTGCGATGGTACGGGACAATGGCTATCCATTAAAAAGGAGCTGATAACACCTATATCAAGCCTAATGCGCAAATTGTCATTTGCACCTAATGCGTGAATTGTCATTCAATGGAAAACTCGCGTACTGCAATAGACGGACATTTGCGTTCTGAAAATGCGCTTCAGATGTCATTACAATACAGCTCTGTTTATCTAGGAATACAGCCTGTAAGTAAATAGAATGGTTTGTGACTGAAAAAAGTTCAAAACCTTGTCCAGTGAATATTGCTTTTATTGTTTTTCAAATAGCCTAGGCTACAGCGGACTCGCTGTGCATAATGTTTTTTCGATAGACTATGGTTAAAAAACGGAGATAAATGTCATCATGTTAACTGAATTGTAGGCTAACCTTAGCTATTCTTCGTCCTTCATATTTTTTTAATTACAGTGACAAGGTTTCCATACCCTCAGCTTATTAAAACCCCGCTGATTTCACCTGTTATTCCATAACTTGAACAAAAGATTTTAAAGAGAACTAAGCGTCTAATTAGAAACGAAATGTGCAGCACGTTACACAATTAATTTACAATTCATTTTAATTCCATTATCTGCATGTTCGCTTTACAGGAGCAGGTCTGTTTCCCCTGCTGTACATCGCACTTTTCACGGTCTTCCTGGGAAAGTGAATCGTTTTAAAGTATTACGCTACCAGTTAAACAGGTTGGTCACATTTCCATAAGCAGGACATTATAAAACAAGGGAAAATATGCTAAACCTATGGGTTGCCAACCTGACAGATTTGTTGTATTTAGTGTCATCATTAAGGCAAAATAACGTTAGTTATGTTATTAATCAAAATTAGAATGCTGGTAGCCTAATGAACTTCGGATGAAGCTTGAACATGAGTTCATTGCATAATCAAACGAAATTCGTTAAACAAGCAGGCTAATTTTGCGTTTTCTAAGGTGAGAAGGAAGCAATTGGTCGCTTATTCTCAGCTGTTGCAGGTGCTTTTAATGAAATTTAACAGCATATATTTCGTAAACAGCACTGTCAGGAATTACCGGGAACTCATAATACTACTACTGTTACTGATCCATATAGCCGATTCCTTGATCGCACTAAACAGGCACGAGCATGTCTGTTTCGCCATCATAAGCAATCCGCCAAGGTGGAAAAGCAGGCTTTTAAAGGGAATGGGATTGGTTTATTGCATGTCACGCCCAAGACACACCTATAATTAATGAAGAGACTAGGTTCAGCCCAATTGCACCTTGCGCCGTGCTTAGCGCCCAAAAAACACACCGTTAAAATAGCAAAAGTAGACTTGGACACGCCCTAAATGGACTTAGCGCCAGACTAAGCGCCAAGATCGCCAAGATAGGGCCCTTAAAGGGACAATTCACTTTCTAAGGTTTGCTGATGTTATTTCAGTTTTAGTCACTTATGTTGTGCAGTTTCTATGGGCCCCCACGCAAGGAATCACAGAAAGCGAGCTGTCCTTGTATGTCTTGAGGCCTGATGGCTTGACCTGTTAAGCACTTGTTTCCAGTGTATCAACGTGCCCCTTGAGCCCCAGCTGTGGGCAAGCAGCCAACCAGGACAGAGGATAATTGGCCACAGTGTGGAAAGCGGGCTCCTGCTGTCTCACTGCACAACAGCGCCCCCTCTGGTTGGTCGAGCAGCTGCAGTCCACCTGCATGGAGTGCACTTCCTCATTTGCATGCAACTGTGGTGCTCAGCTGATTGACTTTGAAGAGAAACAGCAGCAGGCCTGAAGACACTGGTGCGGAGTGATTTCACAAAACCGCAGAGAACATTGCATTGATGGCGCACGCCCGGAAGTAGAATTTACCATATTCCAAACTGAAGAATAAAACTGGGGATTAAAAGACCTCACCCCCACAGAAATGCACTTACCCATGTATCTTATAGTTGCAAAACTCTCAGGTGAAAAAACCTTCGTCACATTCCACACCTTAGTCTATAAGAGGGTGGCATTACGTTGACATACAGTGGGGTGCAAAAATGTGGGCACCCCTGGTCAAAATGCCTTTTACAATGAATATCTAAGTGAATAGAAGCTAACCTGACCTCTAAATGGTACAAAGTTAAACATGGCACATTTCTTTACAAAAATTTAAATAATAAAAAAAGAAAAAAGGCCCTGTGCAAATGTTTGGGAACCCTGTCAGTTAGTAGTTTGTAACTCCTCCTCTGGCAACTTTAACAGCTTGCAAACACTTCCGGTAGCCAGCAAAGATTATTTAAATTCTTGCTTTGGAACTTTTTCCCCATTCTTCCTCAAAAATTTTCTTCGGCCTCCTTGCATGCACAGCATGTTTGAGATCCTTCCACAGATTTCAATAATATTCAAGTCTGGGGACTGTGGTGGTCATTCCAAAACCTTCATCCATTTTTCCTGGAGGTACTTCATGGTTGATTTCAAGGTATGCTTTGGATCATTGTCTTGGAATACCAAACCTCTCTTCAACTTCAATGTCTGGAGTGACCTTCAAACATTAGCATCTAGAATATCTTGATATTTGGTGGAATCCATTATTAATACCATCTGCACAATATTTCTTGTGCCCCCAACTGCCACACAACCCAAAGCATAATGGAGCCACCTCCATGCTTAACAGTTGGCAAGGTGTTCTTCTCTACAAATGCTTCAACATTTTTTCTCCAAACAACTCTGCCATGTAGGTCTTTGTTGTTTAAAGTATGTTGTATTGTTGTCCTGTAAACAACTAGACCTGTTTCAGCTGTTGTGCAGTGTTGTGTGGGTTCTTCTGAGCATTTCTCACCAGGTCTCGGGCCATTCTATCAGAAAGTGTTCTTGGTCTTCCAGATCTTGCCTTGACTTCAACTGTTCCATTTATCTTCCATTTTCTGATAATGTCTCTGACAGTGGAAATAGGTAGTTTGAAACGTTGAGTTTTGTTTGCCTTCGCCTTGTTGGTGGAAGTAAACTAGCTTGATTCTGACATCCTTGGACAACTGCTTAGAGGAACCCATGGTTGTTAACACCAGACAGAACAGCCACCGCAGATGCGTTAGTAGGCATGGAGTTACTTCAGAATATATAGTTCACCCCTGGAATTATATTCACCTGACCCATTGAAGCCCTAACGAGTAAATCACCTGGGCCTGGGCCTTAGTAATCATCTTTTTAAAAAGTAACAGAGAATAATCCAAAAGGGTTCCCAAACTTTTGCACAGGGCCTTTTTTATTATTTTGAAACTGTAAAATTTTGCTTTAAATTTTGAAGAAATGTGTCATGTTTAACTCATGGTTAGCTTCTGTTCACTTATTAACTGTAAAAGGCATTTTGACCAGGGCTGCCCAAACGTTTGCACCCCAATGTAAATGACATTAAGTTTTGAAGGAATGTGATTATGTCCTTTTCTCCCCTTCAAACTTTTACAGTCTGATTCCGCTGAATAGAGCTGTCTCTGCTAGACAAGGTGCAAATAATTACTGATAGGGGTTAACATATGGACTGAGAAGACACCTGCTATAAGAAGGTGCGTCACACTACAAACAAGACAATGTGCGTGCTTGGCTTTTCTTTTGTTATCCTGCAATGCATATTTTTATTAACGGCTCGATCCTTTTACTAAGGTGTGATATAGATGTTTAGCAGCATGAAGCTTTTCTCAAAATAAACCCCTCCTTGAAATAGAAGCTAGAGACCTGACATGACGACTCCAAAGGTGCATTAAAAGTGTCCATAATTTTGCATGGAAAAATGGGAGCATTTCTTCTTGTTTATTTTAATGTAAAAATAGACTTGGCGCAGGATTTCCAAGCCTTTTCAGTCACACATATGTTGCATGTATGCAAAATCATTCATTGAAGCGTATACTGTAACAAATCCATGGGAAAATGTATTATTTTTACCCTGAAACATTCCGTAAGTGCCTCCCAGTATTTATGCATATTTAATGCTGCACATGGGATGCTAGCACAAGTATAGCCCACGTCACCTGCTGAAATATGTGGCGTGGAAAGTCCTCGGAAATTGGGAAAATCTGTTTAGGAGGGGTTTGTAATAACACTGGCCAGAAGGCACTAACTAAATCATGAATATTCAACCTTGGACCTTGAATCCAAATCCAGCCTTGGTTTTCTTTAGTGCTTCTGATTGGCCTGTCTTCACACCTGATTCCCAGGAAAAGGGAGGGTGGAAAAACAGGGCTGCGTTCGGATCCGAAATTGATCCTTTCTTCCTGTCGTTCCCTTCCCTTGCTTCAAGGGGGGAATCCCCAAAATGCCAGGATGAAATATGGCAGCCACACCAAGTGTGATTCAGATCCAATTTAAGAAAGGGGAGGGAGTAATTCCTCGTTTATCCTCCCTTCCACCAAGGGTATAAAATTCAAGCTTCCAGTAAGAAGGGAATCCCACAATTCAATGCTCCACATGGAAAAAGTGGACGGTCAGCACAGAACTATGTGGCGGAAACATTTCAACTCTGGTGTTGCACTTCCAAAATGTTGTGAGGGCGCTTCGGTTCCGTTTTTGTTTGTTTCTCGTCAAGCTTCCCTTGCAGAGCACCTTTTAAGTTTGCTTGCTGCACGTAGCAACTTGCGTCACAAGATAGCTCCCTCGAGGGAAGACAGCAAGGGAAGGGAGTATGTTACATTGGATTTGAATGTAGCCCAGCAGTTCTCGGACCTCAAGGACCGTGATTTGAATAACAGGGAACTAAAGGGTGCCATTTTCAGTACCATGAGTAAGGGCTAGCATAATGTGCTTATGTCTTCACATGAATGATAATTTTACTGTAATGCATAAATAATATGCATTAATAATTAAAGCAGCTCTAATAGCCAAGATCACTCAGCTCTTTCTTGGTGGAGAAAAAAAACATTTTCAGCTATTACCAAAAGTATTATTATTATTATTATGTAATAGTATCATTAGTAGTATTATTACTAATATTTATATTGTAAAATAGATTTAGCTGTAAATTACACTGGAACAGTATGGAACACATGGTTGGCTAAATGGCTCTAAGTCATCAAGAGTCTGACGTATCAAACAAGCCTTAAACCATCACTCTGCTTCCAGATATGCAGTAGATATGGATGGATAACTTGAAGGGTTTCTTCTCCTGATTTATTTTTCCATAGAGTTCAATAGGAATATTTGTCAGGAGAAACAACCCTTAAAGTGATCCATCCATATCTACTGCATATCTGGCAGCAGAGTGATAGTTTGAGGCTCGCTTGATACCTAAGACCCTGATGACTTACAACCATTTAGCCAACCATGGGTTCCATACTATTCCCATGTAATTTACAGCTTAATCTAGTCCCACCCCCCAATTCCCATAGAGATCCATTCAAATGCAGAGAGGTTATAGTATCGCTTCTAAGAGTCATGATAGCATCACCTGCTTACCTGTGGAATACCTGTTTACCACAGAAGTTGGTTGAGAGAATGGCAAGAATGTGAAAAGCTGTTATCAAAGCAAAGGGTGGCTACTTTTTTGGTCTTTGCATAATTTCATTTGTGTTATCTCATAGTTTTCATTTCTTTACTATTCTAAAATGTGGAAAAAAAATGCCCTCCACTATTATTGGCACCACTGGTAAAGATGAGTAAAAATGGTTATAAAAATACACCGTTTGGTGAATTATCTTAATCTCACACTGAAAAAATGAGAAAAATCCAACCTTTAATTGAAGTAAATTTATTATGAGAAAAAAAAGAAAACCCTGTAAACTTCTGACTTCAACTGTATGTATATATATATATATATATATATATATATAATTAGTATCTTTATAATCCTCCATTAATAAATTAAAATATTGCCTATAAATATTGCATCTATTAATTGCATAGATTCACATACTATTTTACTATTATACTTTCACTGTATTTAATATTGGATAAATGATTCACCCTATGACAAATGTATATACGTAACTATACTGTGAAATGGACACATTTAATATACGTGAAATATAATTAGGATATTATATTTAGCATATTTTAGACAAGGGATACTCAAATCTGGCACTTGAGGTGAGTAGTACTGCTGGTCATATTTTATACCTGATAATTAAGGGGTCGAATAATGCCACTGATTGGCCAGAGATTTAAGTGACCAGGTTTCCCAGGTTTAAATCAGTCCTGATTAGAGGTGAAGAATGAAAACCTGCTTTAAAAAGCATCCCTGTTTTAGACCAATTGTTATACATCAATATCAATTTGAATTTAGGTGCATAACTGGTCTGATATGACATGACCAAGTTTATTAGGTTTCTGTGTAAAACTGAGCTTACACATATTTCACGCCTGTGTTACTTTACATGCTCCGACCTTTAACCTAGAAGCAATTGACCAATCACAACATTCCAGATTGCTGAGTCCCTGTGTGAATGAGCGCATATGAGTTGCCAGAATAGATTGGAACAACTTCATCATGCAAATGTCTGCACATTGCCATCAGATGGGCTTGCCTAAAGTGCTCAGGTACCTATGATTACTTCACTGGCAGGCTATCACATTTATTTGGAGATTGTCAAGTTTGACAGCATACAACTCAAGAGAAGCATAAAAACAAAATATACCTTCAGAACAAGGACTAAAATAAGTGACATATTCATAAATCTATCCAAATAAAACTGCATTCAACCAATTACGATCGATGCTGAAAAGTCGTTTTTTATATAGTTTTTTTAAGCTGCCTCGTTACAGTGGCTGCTCAGCATTTCAGATGGTGTAATAAAAATATAAACCAAATACAAAAAATGAGAGCTGAAAGGAAACTGTAAAAATCATTGATTAATGGCAATTATTTAACGGAAAATTTGACTTGCTCATTAAGAGCATAAAACATTTATGTTCATCGATCTATTGGTACTAATAACACATGCCATGAAAATCATTTATCATGCTGGCAAGGAATTTATTCCACAAGGTCAATTTCATATTTCTTTCCAATGCATAAGAACTTAGAGATGTAATAAATGGTAACCATAGTTCTATGTCACTGTTCATTATCCTCAGTTAATATACTGTATACAAAGTCTATAAATTGAAATATTGTTAAATGCTCATTCATATGCCAGCTTCCCAGAAGGCTATTTTGTGAAAGGAGCACTTTAGGAGATTAAAACTGAATAGTTGGGAGACAAATATACAAGATAGACATTGACATTAATATAGCCGTTGGCTGACAGATCTTTTGCAATGCAACAGCACAGAATGTTCTGAAATAAGGGCAAGATGTTTCCTTCATGTCACCATGTCGGCATTTCATGCAAACAGTGATACCGCTCAAATATGTGGACATATACTGTCTTTTTTTTTGTTGGGGGGGAGGGGGGGGGTGCAGTTTCTAAAATACTAAGATACTCTCCACAGATGGAGTTAGAGGCTGCTCAGTTGGCATTAATCACTCCATGCTGGAATCTTTTTTTAATTTTTTTATCAGGTGTGATCGGACAGGTGGAGCATTCCTGGAAGGCTCGGTCATGTGGAACGGACGCCTGAAACCACAGTTATGGAGCAGGAGGGCAAGAGGGGACAGGGGCACTGGCGGGGCCAGCTTTCTCTATTCACACGCAACAACATCCCAGATCCATGTTCCGGAGTGAGAATTACCGCTTCCTTCTGTTCAGGGGCCTATCTGACGGTATTCACATGCTCGGGCCCTGCTCAAATATTCCAAACTTAGTCCACATGGTGCCCAGGGCATCACCTTCCCTCTGACGTTGGCGTGACAGGAATCCACAGAGCCAGGCCACAGCAGTTTGCTCATTTTAATTGTTGTGTCATGGTGCCAATTTCTAGCTCCAAATTTTTTTTTAATAGAGACTCATATAATTGTGATTTGTACTGGCCCTACTCTAAACCCATGTCTCCCTAAATAAAGACCAGATTCATATGCATATGATAATGGGGGGTTGGGGGGCATTCTCTATCCAGCATTTGAAGCCCCTAACACAAGCAAAACACCCTCACACCTTTCTCTCTCTCCCTCATCCTCCTCTCTCCGCCCTTGTTTTTCCCTCTGTCTCATTCTCTCTCTCTCTCTCTGTCTCTCTCTCTATCTCTTTCTCTATCTCTCTCTCTCACCTCTTTCTCGGTTGTGTAACAGGAACCCGTGATGTGGAGTTGCGGCGTTGATGTTTGCACGGCAGTATCTGATGTTATGACCTCTCCTCAGGTAGGTTACACAGCTTCTGTTTGGATCCCTCAAATTCAATTAAGTGCATAAAGAGGTGCTTTTACAAGGCCGGCCTGTACAAAGCCAGAACCCCCCCCCCGCCCCCTCCCATTCCCCTCCCCTCCCCCCGCTCCCCTCTGCTGCAGGGGCTAAATGTGTGGGATCTGGCACAGTCTGACCTTCCTGCCAAGCGCCAGGCGGTGGCCATTGATTTTGTCTGGGGCTCAGGCTGATTGCAGCTCTCTTCTCGGTGCTATCAATCAGCTTTCTTTTCCCCTGTGGGAAGAGCCTAACCTCCCCACCTGCAGACATACCTCCGCCACGAGCACGCTATGGCTGCAGTGCTTCCATACGCGGCTCTGCGAAACTTCTTTAGTCTGAAACAATCGCGCAATGATCAATCAAATTAAATTTTCATATATAGCACATTTTACAGAGGATTTGTCGCAATACGCTTCACAGCTAACCCTGGCCTAAACCCCCACAGAGCAAGCCAGAGGCAACAGTAGCAAGGGGAATATCTCCCTGGAAGACAGGTAGGAACCAGACTCAGTGAGGGGTCCATCCTCCTCTGGCCGGCTCAGGGTGTTGATTCACAAAAAAAAAAATCAGTCAGTAAAACGGCCTCGTGACTCCACCTGGAACATTAACTGGGACCATTGTGTCACTGGTGGTTAAAAAGGGAATGGCTCTTGGATGCTGCTGGTTTGTGACAGGAGCACTCACAGGGAGGAGACTCCAAATTAAACCTGCACCCCCCACCCCCCTCCCCCCAACGACTTAATTTAAAATTTTCAGTCTTTCAGAGTGTTGCCCCCCCCACCCCTTCCCACCAGCAACGCAAACTTAATAACAATAAAATAATCAAAAACCTCACACTGAGAAACCACGACCTCCTGTAAAACTTGCCAGAAATAAAGCCTTTTTAGTAATTTTATTTATTTTTTTCACATTTCAGAGCACAGTTTGCCTTGTGAATAATGCAGAAGTCTTCTTGCAGTCTAATCTCTCTGCTAATTACCTAAGCAAAAGCATCTCACTTTTACTGAGGGTGGATGTCACTCTTTTTTTAATTAAAAAATAAAACGTCTTCTTGCTTACCCAGTTGAACGGACAAGGTTTTTCAAATGTGGTTGCCCCAAATAGCACAGTAACAGTTCGACAATGCAGGTAAACAGCACAGTAACAGATAAACAGCGCAGTAAACAGCATGTTTTGTTGTCATATTTTGCTGAAAACACATTTCCACTCATGCAATTTTACAAATCAGGAAATGAGCAGCAGTAGGTATAATATCATGTTTCATAATTATACTGTACCCACAACGTGTTGTCATCAAGAACTGAGATTTATATTCTCTCAAAAAAGATGGCTGCAGACTGAACAACTCTATAAATCACCAACAATAAATGAAATATATACTGTATATAAGCACTGTCACCCATTCATTATTGACTCTGTCAGTCGCTGCGTTGCGCAGGGGAAGGGAATTGACCTTTGACCTACCTATGTGGCTCCTATGCGATGCCGCCAGGGTCAGCCGTCCCCATAGAGATGCCAGGCAGAGGGTGAGCAGTAGCACCCATTTGCACGTGTTCTGTAGCTCTCTGTCCCGCATTCTGCAAGAAAACCCCACAGTCACAGAGGATCATGAGTCACCAGAGACCCCCCCCCCCTTTTCCAGCATGCATCAGGCCCAATGTGAAATGTCCCCTGCTACTGACTCATGGGAATCACCAGTCTGTTAGGATATGAATGCTCTTTTACATTGCAATGAAGGGGAAAATAATTTTTTCTTAATGCTGTGATGCAGCGCAGCAGTGTCCGCAGGTATTTCTGGTTTCCTTTCAATCAGCAGGCAATTAAGGTCATGAAAACAAGGTGCGTGGCCAATCAACAACTTAAATGAATCACTTCTGCTGAAATGCAGAGTTTGACCCGCTGTCCATAATGGGTAAAGCTACTACATAGATCTAGTGGTCCAGTTTAAGCAGATCAAAGTTGTTTCACACCCGTTGAATTATTGATATTACATAGTAGCAGCGCCACATATTATCAAGTTTATATACAGTCAGGTCCATAAGTATTTGGACAGTAACAATTTTTGTTGTTTTGGCTCTGTATTCCAGCACATTGGATTTTAAATGGAACAGTGACTATGAGGTTAAAGTGCAGACTTTCAGCTTTAATTTCAAGGTTTTTAGTCCATATCGGGTGAACAGTGTAGCAATTGTAGCCATTTTTATGCATAGCACCCCCCCCCCCCCCCCCCCCCCCCCATTTTAGGGGACCAAAAGTCATTGGACATGACTTCCTGATGTCTGACTCAACAACATCAAAAGACTCTTGATATCTTATTTTCAGGTACTCTTACAAGCAATACTATAATCTCTCTGTATTTGAATGGATCTCTATGGGAATTGGGGGGTGGGACTAGATTAAACTGTAAATTACATGGGAATAGTTTGGAACACATGGTTGGCTAAATGGCGGTAAGTCATCAAGGGTCTGAGGTCTGAGGGCCAGATATGCAGTAGATATGGACTTTAAGCGTTGTTTCTCCTGACTTATTTTTCCTATTGAACTCTATGGAAAAATGAGTCAGGAGAAACAACCCTTAGGGCTCTATTTTCAAACCAGCGCAAGGGGACGGTATAGTCAAACGCAAGCTTGTTGACAGCATCAACGTCTTAAAACTGGCGCTATGGCGTTTCTCAGCAATACCGCTAGGATCATATCTTATGCCTGAATCATAATTATGCCTACATCACCTAATGTAGGCTAATTAATGCATTCGCCACCTCCTCCCGTGCCTTCCGAACTTCTGGGAGACGAGGTGGTGTGGATTGTGATCCATAAATTACTACAGTCCTAGCCTGTACTTCTGTTGCAAGTATGTCTGATTCCTGTGCGGAAAATCGCTCGTGTCATTGACGGTCCAGTGCGTTTGGGTTGCTCATTATGAAATTGCATGGAGCGATTGCGTTCCAACTGGCTTTTTTTAAAGCATGAGAACAACAATTTGATTGGCTACCATAGAGACACACCTTGGACATTTAAACCCAGCCTTTTAGCAATACCGCCATCAGATGCACCAAGATTGCCGTCATGAAATTACCAAATTTCTCGCCGACACGCCCTCAGAGCGATACCGCCAAGCGCTTACTCTTGTGTTCACCATTGCGTTTGGTTTATTAAAATAGAGCCCTTAAAGTCATCTACTGCAAATCTGGCAGCAGAGTGATAGTTTGAGGCTCGTTTGATACCTCAGACCCTTGATGACGTACAGCCATTTAACCAACCATGTGTTCCATACTATTCTCATGTAATTTACAGCTCAATCTAGTCCCACCCCCCAATTCCCATAAAGATCCATTCAAATGCAATGAGATTATAGTATCGCTTGTAAGAGTACCTTAAAATATGATATCTTTTGATGCTGATATCTTATTAATCTTTTGAAGTCATGACATGCAAAGAATATGCAACCACATATTAAATATGATAACTTTATTAAAGTTTGTGTTAATTTGTCCAATTATTTTTGGTTCCCTAAAATGGGGGGACTGTGTATAAAAATGGCTACAATTGCTACACCGTTCACCAGATATGGACGTGAAAACCTTCACATTGAAGCTGAAAGTCTGAATCTCATAGTCACTGTTCCATTTAAAATGCTGCTGGAGTACAGAGCCAAAACAACAAAAATTGTGTCACTGTCAAAATACTTATGGACCTGACTATATACACAATGTGTATTACACATATATATATATATATATATATATATTTTTTTTTTTTTCCCACACTAAAAACACATATGAAACACGTAATCTAACATATCGTAATTGTGACCACAGGTTACTGGTCCATTCAAAACGCCTGGTGGTGACGATGAATGGCGTTT
The DNA here is from genome assembly GCA_029718625.1 of Synaphobranchus kaupii. Lineage (NCBI taxonomy): Eukaryota > Metazoa > Chordata > Actinopteri > Anguilliformes > Synaphobranchidae > Synaphobranchus > Synaphobranchus kaupii. Next base: position 72,080,651 of record CM056380.1, on the reverse strand, counting down.
CACTTTCTCAGGAAGGCAGGGACAGAGGGAGAGGCTGGCATATGGTGTATGAGGCAGCAGTTTACTACGAAACATGAAGAATAGAGACATTTGACGCCCCTGAGAGGGGCGGACTCCCCTGTGATGGTGGTGCTATTCTTTATTACACTGTCTCTCTCAGAGAAACAAAGCAAGCGCAGCATAAAAACTGAGGGTACACTGTCTGGTGATTGGAGGGGATAAGGGACTGGTTATTGGTGCAGGAGAGTAGGGGTGGGGCTAAAGGGCATAATGGACTGGTGATTGGAGCAAGGGAGGAGGAGGTGGGGCCAAAAGTTATAAGGGACTGGTGATTAGAGCAGAGGAGTAGGGGGTGGGGCACTGTTGTGGCAGTTTCCTCCAATACAGATTTGTCCGGGGGCAGTAAATGGCATATTGAATTGAAATTGAATTGAGAGAGAGAGAGATAGAAAAAAAAGAGAGACAGATACAGTGCGAGTGCGAGACGGACAGAGAGAGAGACAGAAAGAGCTGGAAAGAAAACCAGCAGGAGGATTGATTCCCGACAATCCACCACAGTGCAAAACAGGGAAGGAGAAATGCTGAACCACAGCACAATGAGCTTCTCCAACCCTGACTCAACACCTATCAATTAGAGCAGGGTGTGACTCGAGGCCTTGGGCAGCCAGGGAGTGCGTGAAATCACCAGAGTGCGGCGCAGGCCAGAGGTAGTGCGCAAAAAAAAAAAAAAAACTGCTACGGTCTTTGCATGAAGAGCAAAAACATATCAGGCCCTCAAGCAACAAATAATTAAACTTCACCTGCCTGTTGGTCTCTAATGTCCTCGGACAGGGTTCCATTCAGACCAGGATTCTATTTAAAAAATTATTTTAATAGCGCATGCAAGCAAAATGTTTTTACAAACCTATTTATTAAACAATATATGAATGTGTAGTATTGTGCATGTGTATGAAAATAACAAGTTATTCTTAAAAGATACATAGCTATTATTGATTTAGTAGGAGGTACATGGACATTAATCGGATGCAGACCTCGACTGTCACCATTTTTGATGCATATGAACAATATATTCTGTTATGCTTCATATATTTGGCCCTTAGGTAGCAGTTAAATAGTTGTGCTACAATTTAGCATTAGCAGTGCCACAGCTCTGATTAGACCTCCTGATATGGACAGCGATTCATATTTATATTAAATATAAATAATTTACGTTTCTAATTCAGTTTATCACTAACAAACATGAAAGCTGTGTATACTAAATAAATAACCTTAAATAACCTTTGTACAGTTCACATGTATCTTCTTAGATTTCCTGAGAAAAAATGTACTAAGCATTTCAGTGCACATATTTCCTTTTATCATATTGACTTTATCCCATCCTTCCCCAGACTGTTGCTCTTAAGGGGATATCTGCACAATGTTGTGCATACATGTATGTAAACCTGATGTGAATAAATGGGTTCTTAAAAAAAATAAAAACTATATATCTTTTCCAACATTAAAGCGTAATCAAAAGCAGCACGAAAACACTCATTTGGCCTGAAAGGCCACACAGCTGAGACGCCAAAGCCAATTTAACCGTCTCACCTCTCACTCAGACAGAACTGCTGTATCGCTCATTTGCTGGCAAGGAAGCAAGATTTCAGACAAGCGCCCGAACCTGTTTCACTCATCTAATTAGTCCCCCTGGAAAGCGTCTTCATACAGATGGAGCAAGGCCGGAGATCTATTTACATCTTTTCCGCACGTCAAACTTTCTCCCGCCTTTAAAGTTGGAGTACAAGTTGGGGTGGCCGTGTCACCATGCTGTCCAGTCACAAAGAAGCGGGAAAACTCTGGGAAGTAGAGTCCATCTGGTCACCACTCCTGGGTGCTGACAGGGAAAGCATTACGCTCACAGTCTCAAAGCAGCTCCATCTGACAGATGAGACTAAGTGCCCATCCAGGTGTCAGCCTGTGACCCCAGACATCTGTTACATTGGGGGGGGGGGGTGGAGATGGCCACTGTGTGTGGCACGGTCAGGATGAGACAGAGAGAGTGTGTGCTAATGAGGTCCGTGGGTGGTTATGATTCTCATGGCAAGAGTTTTAAATAGGGACTGATTTTAGCCAGACATCGGCCAGAAGGAGCTGAATCATCCAGCAGACTCAGAAACAACAGGAATATGGAAGTTTTATTGTGCTCTGAAGCTCAAAACGTAAAGTAGAAAATGCACTAAGAGCAGGGTAATGCATGAACAGCAGGGTAATGCACGAAAAGCAGGGTAATGCATGAACAGCACGGTAATGCATGAGGAGCAGGGTAATGCATGAACAGCAGGGTAATGCACGAAGAGCACGGTAATGCATGAGGAGCAGGGTAATGCATGAGGAGCAGGGTAATGCATGAGGAGCAGGGTAATGCACGAAGAGCACGGTAATGCATGAGGAGCAGGGTAATGCATGAGGAGCAGGGTAATGCATGAACATTACAGGGCGGCAGTGTAGTATAATGGTTAAGGAACTGGACTTGTAACCGAAATGTTGCAGGTTCGATTCCCAGGTAGGACACTGCCGTTGTACCCTTGAGCAAGGTACTTAACCTGAATTGTTTCAGTATATATCCAGCTGTATAAATGGATAAATGTAATAAGAAGTTGTGTAAGTCGCTCTGGATAAGAGTGTCTGCTAAATGCCTATAATGTAATGTAATGAACAGCAGGGTAATGCATGTGATGCATGACACAGCCCAGTGGCGGAAGCTAGTTATGACAGGCCCCTGTGCAAGATTTTTAATGGGCCCCCTCTCACCCTCATACGCATGCATGCGCACACACGCTGCACCTTTAGGCCTAGATATTTGACAATCAATAATGTGTTGGGTCGAGTTAGGCCATTGGAAAAGTAGGTCAGGGTATACTTTAGAACCATGAACAGTCCTGAGCCTGGACAGTGCTCGGCCGCAGGCTGGCGGAAATGTAAACAAACAGTTACCGAAACAAACACCCCAATTAGCTAGGCTTATAGCTTGCTTAGGTCTACACAACACTTCAGATTAAAAAACACAGAAAAGCAGCATGGCTTAGCTTGGCATGGCAACTCACATTGTAGCAGGCTAGGCTGTGTATAGGCTACAATGAGTATGTTGTTACATTAATTTACAGATTTCCCGACTCATCACTGGGCTAGGCATTCGCTAGCCGGCTAGCTAGGTAAGAAGTTAGCAAGTATTACGACAGCCAAAAGCCGCATGAAGTTTAGTCATACTAGTTGGATAATAATAACCTTAAAATAAAATCCACCAATACAGGGATATCGATGACGATTCAGAAAATATATAACTTTTAAAGATTTAATTCCATATTATACTGGGACTTTTGCCATTTATCAAGGGTGTGACAGAAATTTTTGGTGCCACTGACCACAATCGAACACCTTGAAAAGCACTTTGTCTACTTATTTATTTAAAGGGCATCCAACGAGCCTTGCATTTTGCAAAATCATCATCAATCTCCTTCAAATTGAGAAAATATAGCCAGTCCATCCAGTACCTCCTGTCCTATGCTGCTCCTCAGGTAGTTCTTGAATAATTAGAATTTAGAAAATGTGGGCTCTGCTGTTGTGACTGTAACATTACAAGCAATTCCGTAAACAACAGCAGTGCAGTAGCCTACACCACACTGAAGGTAGACATTACCGGATAGTGTTCCACAATAAGTATTTTCCCAAGTTGGGAAAGGAGGTGTGTGTCAAGCAATCTGAACAGGTCCTGAATAACGGTTGAGCAGGGAAGGTTATTGATCCCTTCTGTGACGTTCGTGGTCAGACAGACATTTCATCACGGTTGAGTCACGAGTTTGGTATCTGCTTTTAAAAAAGCCATACACTTTGGCAACTTAGCTACCTTTTTCTCCTGGTCCGTTTTCACGTTTGAGATCCACTTGTGTGTTTATAAGGCATTTTGATTCGTTTAGTTGTCACAATGACTCTTTCCTCACTAGCTAGCTGACCTTAAAATGTCACTGTCAAAACTAGCTAACAGTAATTCTGCATCATCACATGATAAAAAAGACACTTGACATTGGACAACACCACACACAAACATAGAAATCTTTGCATATCAGAAAATAACACTAATACCAAATAAATGACAGCGAATTATTTAATTGAATAGATTACAATACGTTATCTGTAAAATAGGCATGTAGTCTAAATTTGACATGATGAGACTATTGTACAAAGAAAATGTAGTAACCATGATAGAGATGTGTTTACTTATTTCAGGATATATAATACAAATGCCACTTGATAGTTTTGTGCTTGAAACACAGAAGTACATTTTTTCTGACATTTAATGAGTGTCTCAAATTTAAGGGCCCAGTGCAAAAACGGACTCATTGACGTAGGGCTCGCTCTCCATGATGGTGACACAGGCCCTCTCAGACCACGGGCCCCAGTGCAGCAGCACTGACTGCACTGTCTATATCTTGCCACTGACACAGCCGCACTCTCTGAAAGGTACAGTTTTGTAGTCTGGCTCAATTTCCTGTCCACAGCATTATCGGATTGGCTGAAACATGAACAATCATGAGTAAATAGCCAATCAACACTTTTCCCCATGATTGTGGGACAGATGCTGGAAAGTCATGGAAGCTCCGAGGAGCATTTTCCTTCACTGAGCAGTATAGCCTGTTTTTTCCAAGTATGAAGAGCATCATATAGTTGCATAACGCACTCGGTAATGCAATTTCTCTCTTTCGGCTCGATCACAGAGTTCCTTCCTGGAGCACCCGGGAGAGAGAAGACTGGGCTGCTCAGCATTGCCTCTCTCTCTCTGTCAGCTGACCTCCACTAGAGGATTGTACACGGTTCTATAGCTACAAATAGGTATCTGGCACATCTGGACCCAAGTAATGGGGTGGGTTGTCCATTTTGTTCAGAGTCCATGGCTCACCTGTTTGTTGAGTGTTCTAGGTTGACTGGGATGTTTAGATTTGTTAAGTTTCTGTTTCTCAACTTGAGTGAGGTATACACACACACTGGTTAATTTTGTTTCTGGTAGGCGCAACATTATCCAGGGCCTGAGAACTGTGGATCCTGTGATGAAGATGATGAAGGGGATAGACTGCTAGACTTAGGGTGGAGGTGGCATACATGGGCTGGTGGGGAATATGGAAGGTTTCTGAGGGGTAATTGGGGACAGGGATTTGAAGGAAAGTCACAGAAGGGCTCCAATTTTCATTTAATTTTTACTAGTGCCTGGTGGGAACTTCCTGCACTTCTTTCATTTATTTTTCGAGCTATTTATTGAGTTATCTATTTTTTAGTATTTAATTAAACATATGTTCATTTAAAGGAAGCTTTGTGATGGAGTTTGTGTTACTGTAAATACTGACACTAATATTTTCACATTTACTGCAAATGAATATTGGCCCCAAATATAGGTCATCGGTCTCCTTAATTACTAATAATCGGTATCAGCCCTGAAAAAAAAAACAGTCAACCCTTATTTTTTTTAAAATAAGGTTTTGAAATAAAGCTGTATTTGTCACTAAGCAATCCCAAAACAAGGGGTCAGAATTCCAAACAAGGATGTTGGATTGGAGAATAGGGTCATGAGAAAAGTACAGTAAATCATAAATATATGCCTTATTATATATTTTTTTAACTACATGGACATTTTGTTTATTTTTTCTAACATCATGAAATTTTACTGCCATCAATTCAGCAAATCAGACAATGGGGTGTGGGGGTACTGTTGCAGAAATATATTACAACAATTTATTATAATGTGCCTGGGATAAGTAGCACTGTTGAATGGGGAGTGTATTTTGCAACACTGGTGCTATAGCGCTATTATCAGATATAAATCTCATGTGAGAGAGAAACGCAGAAATAATTCCTGGTGGGAGGCACCAGAGCAGAACATTATCTGTCTTGATTTGCATGTTTTCTGCGACTGTAGTGACAGCCTGGATTTGCAATCTCTGCATGTCCCTGTGCACGTATGTAGATTCTGCAATGAATTGTGTAATTGCTGAACCTGAGAATCCAGGATGGACTGCCTACTTTGTGACATCCTGAAGCCAAAAAACCTTTAAAAGGCAGGCGGAAACTGCCAGTAGAACAAAACAGGAACAAGACAGGAATGCAGTCTTTTACATTTCAGAAGCCCATGATCATCTGAGAAAGCCCACAGAGGGAAACTGAATTAAAATCTTGGTCCCCGTTTAACTATATTCAGAAATGAAAAATTTAAGATTTTATCAGAATAAAAGAAATTCATCTCATTCATCTCAAGTAGATGAAAGGCCAACATAAAACTTAGAATAAGGCCTTGATGCACCGCCATTTTTGTTCCAGAACACTGTGTTCCACAAATAAAATGCACAAACATACTACAAATGAATGGGCAAATTGTTCAATTCAAGAGAAATACCATTATCGACAAAGTGAGCCTGGCTCATATAGCTTTAGTTCCTCTGGTCATCTTTAGCCATCAAGGACACCAATCAACAGCAGTCCGAAGAGCTTAGAAATGCCTGAAATGTGCTTTACAATCCTCCTCTCTCAAAAGACCACAGCAGAGCACAGCTGGATGCGTGATCCATTTCTACACCATCAATGACTTCCGACAGCTTGTCGAGAACTGTGCTCTTCATTTAAAAGGCTCCCATAGCATGTCTGTCAAGATTTTTGTTTCAAGCACCCAGAAAACTCAATACACGTCTTAAAATGAGCATTACTGACAGGAATGAGGGTGTTATCACCCATTCCAACAGAATGTTGCCATGGGTTACTACCCTTTTTCCCCATGCGGTCGTTTTCCTCGGTGGCCACGCGAGGGCGCTGCCCTTTTGGTGGATGCTTGCTCCGCCCTGCTTTGATTGCGGAGCTTCTGTCTGCATCCACACCTGTGCGTGGTCACCTTAGAGCTATATAAGCCTTCCGTTTCCTTCGTTCGGGGCTTTGATATTGATTGTTTGTTTGTTTTGTCTTTGTGTTATTTGCATTGTCTGATGTGAGTTATTTGTACCATTTGTGCTACTCGCCTGTTTTAACGTCTCGTTGCTGAGGCAGGGCTTTGTTCTTGCTGGCTCTTTGGTTACTTATCTCGTAGAAGTATGGGACCGCATATCTCTGCTCTATTTCACCTGTAAAATGTTTCTCTCTCCTGGGAGACCAGGCGTTCATGCTTCTACTTAGTTACTTAGCTCGTAGAAGTATAGGGTAGCAGTTCTTTGTTCCATTTGCCTCTGTTTGGTTTTATTACTGAGAAACCAGGCGTTTGAGCTTCTACTCATTTCCGTGTTACAGTGAGCCGGTTAGTAGCTTCGGTACGTTTGTTCCCTGTTTTGTCTCCTTCTCGTGGACTACGTTCCCCTTTGTTGTGAGTCAAGGTTTTCTTTATTATATTGAGAGGCAGTGCGTGCTATTTTCTATTAAGTTTGCGTTGGTCTTTTAGTACAGCTGTCCTGTTCGTCCTTTTTACCTGCGGGACGATTTTGTTTGGATTTTGTTCGGAACTGTTGTTCTCTTCGTTCTCTGGGTGTGTCTCTCCTTATATGGAGCTTGGGCGATGTTGTGGACATGTTTGTGTGTGACTGCACATTTCTGAAAGTAGCCTTGGAACGTTAGCTCTCTGTTCCTTCGCCTCGTTACATTTTCCTTTACTGAGAGGCAGTGCGTGCTATTTTCTATGAAGTTTGCGTTGGTCTTTTGGTACAGCTGTTCTGTTCGCCCTTTTTTACCTGCGGGACGATTTTGTTCGGAACTATTGTTCTGTTCGTTCTCCGGGTGTGTCTCTCCTTATATGGAGCTTAGGCGATGTTGTGGACATGTTTGTGTGTGACTGCGCGTTTCTGAAAGTAGCCTTGGAACGTTAGCTCTCTGTTCCTTCGCCTCGTTACATTTTTCTTTACTGAGAGGCTAGGGCGTGCGTTTTCAATTAAGCTTGCGTTAGTCATGTTTGATAGTAAAGTTATGGGACGATGGTGCTCCGTCGGCTCGCCTGTAAAATGTTTCTCTCTCCTGGGAGATCGGGTGTTTACCCCTTTATGTTTTCTGCATGTATCTGCGAGCCTATGGAAGTAGCCATGGAACGTTATCTCTGTTCCTTCGCCTCGTTACATTCCTCTTTACCAAGAGGCACGGCGTTTATTTTCTATCAAACTCGTGTTAGTCTTTTAGCCGGTAATGTCCGGTGCAACTGTCCTGTTTCGTCCTTTTTACTTGTGGGATGATTTTGTTCGGAACTGTTGTTCTGTTCGTTCTCCGGGTATGTCTCTCCTCATATGGAGCTTGGGCGATTTTGTTGACATGTTTGCGTTTGACTGGGAGTCTCTGAAAGTAGCCGTGGAACGTTAAATCTCTGTTCCTGTTCGCCTCGTTACATTCCTCTTTATGGAGAGGTAGGGCGTTTATTTTCTATTAATCTCGCTTTGGTCTTTTAGCCGGTAACTGTCTGGTGCAGCCTGTCCTGTTTGTTCCTTTTGGATACCTGTCTCCGTACATGGAGTTTTTGACGATTTTGTTCGGAACTGTAGTTCGGTTTCGTCTTTCGGTACGTCTTCCTATAGGGAAGATTGGGCGATGTTGTGGACATGTTTGTGTGTGACTGCGAGTCTGAGAGTAGCCTTGGAAAGTGAGATCTCTGTTCCTTTCGCCTCCTCATATACTATCGTATTATTTTGCGGTGTTTGTTGACTGTGTTTTATTTGTGCCATTATGCTACTCGCCCGTTCTTATGCGTCTCGTTACAGAGACAGGGCGCGTATTATTTCTGGCTACTGAGAAACCTGTCCTTCCGCTTCTACTTATTGGCGTGTGACAGTGAGCCGGTTAGTAGCGTCGGTAGGCTTGTTCGTTGTTTTGTCTCCCTCCCTTAACTGCGGGGTTTCCCGCCTTAGTGGCCTTAGGGCTTAATGAATCCCCTTGCTGCGTTTGGCTCCTCCTACCTCACACGTCACGCCGCCATTACAAATGTGAGTAACCATGGCACAGCATGAAAGACCATGTGTCTCGGGACTTCTCCAGGTTGGATTCTTAGGGCTGGATTCAGAGATGGCCAACTTAAGTCATGCGCTTAAGTGCCTCTCCTGCGCGGATTTAACGCGGGATGAGATACGCCGTATTCTAACCTGCGCTACGCAGGTGTGTTTCTCAAAATGTGGATGGCACAGGGCATGATATTATAATGACCTGTTTCTTGTACCTGGCCCCTCGGTTGCCAGCTTTCTACTAAAAAAAATGTGTGTGGAGGTATACATTTTCAACGTGTCAGTGACATTGCCTTTAATAACCTACCTTTGTGCATCGTAGTTGCTCTCGCATGATGGAGAAGGCAGTGAACGTATTAATCTGTCGCATTGATAATATGATCATAGCTCCTATTGACTTGGATATACCCATCACTCAATCAAAAGAAATAATCACTGGACAGTGGTTGCACGCAATATTATTAAGTAAACAAACAAATCATTGGATTTAATGAAAAAAAAAGATTTAAAAATCTAATCTTTTTTTAAGGATTTACCTAATAAAGTCATGTAGCCTATGGTGGTTGAACACAATAGCCTATATGCGACGTCTTCAACTTAATCATTTTGGAGAAGCTGTGCTGACACAAATTGCCTCTCTGTCAAAGCGAATATGATCCAGACACTGTCTATCAATTAATCCATCTAATATTGGTCTGGTATGATATACCAGACGGTCAATCATAGCCTACTTTTACATATTTTTCTTTTGTTGACAGCTCTTTGATAATTGTAAGTAGGCTAGGCAAAGGAAAATAAGACCAATATTATGTTCAAAGAACATGCACTCATTCTAGTATCCATTTTTGCGAAAGATGCTGTATTTTTATAATCATCTATTGGCGGCACTAGACATAAACTATGTTTTTTTTTCAGAACAAAGTTGCGCTTGTCTATGAACTCATTTAGTCTGGGTCACACAGCTTGCTAAGACTGGAACTGGATGTGCAATTTATACCTGTGCTGAGGGAGACCTTCTACCCACAGAAACCTTCCCATCATCTTGCTGGGGTCAGGCTTCTCAGTAACAAGTTAATGTTTTGTTCCTTTCTCGCTTAAAAAACATGTGCACAGACATAGGGGGCCCTATCTTGGCGATCTTGGCGCTTAGTCCATTTAGGGCGTGTCCAAGTCCACTTTTGCTATTTTAACGGCGTGTTTTTTTGGCGCTAAGCACGGCGCATGGCGCAACTGGGCTGAACCTAGTCGCTTCATTAATTATAGGTGTGTCTTGGGCGTGACATTCAATAAACCAATCAAAATGTCATATCCCATTCCCTTTAAAAGCCTGCTTTTCCACCTTGGCGGATTGCTTATGATGGCGAAACAGACATGCTCGTGCGTGTTTAGTGTGATCAAGGAATAGGCTAAATGGAGTATGATCAATATTATTCGGACTAACCATTAGCCTACTAGTTCCCGGTAATTCCAGACAGGGCTGTTATTTTAAAAAATATGTGCGGTTAAATTTCGCTAAAAGGACCTGCAACAGCTGAGAATAAGCTATCAATGGCTTCAGTCTCACCTTAGAAAACGCAAAATTAGCCTGCTTGTTCAGCGAATTTCGTTTGATTATGCAATGAAAGTGTCAAACATCAATTCCAAGAGGCTGTTCTCATGGAGTTCTTGAAGTTCAAGCTTCATCCAAAGTTCATTAGGCTACCTGCATAGTAGGCTAATATTGATTAATAACATACATACCGTTATTTTGCCTTAATGATGACACTAAATAGCCATACAATAAAGCTGTCAGGTTCGCAACCCATAAGTTCACGCATATTTCCCCTTGTTTAATAATGTCCTGTTTATGGAAATGTGACCAACCTGTTTTACTCGTAGCATAATCCTTTAAAACAATCCACTTTCCCAGGAAGACCGATAAACGTGCGACTTACAGCAGGGGAAACAGAACATGCAGTTCACGTGCAGAGAATGGCATTAAAATTAATTGTGAATTAATTGTGTAACGTGCTGCAAATTTGTTTTAGTTTCTAATTAGACGCTTAGTTCTCTTTAAAATCGTTTTGTTCAGTTAAGGAATAACGGATGAAATCAGCTGGGTTTTAAACGGTGAGAGTATGGAAACCTGGTCACTGTAATTTAAAAAAATATGAAGGACGAAGAATAGCTAAGGTTACAATTTAGGTGACATCTCCGTTTTTTAACCATAGGCTATCGAAAAAAACCTTATGCACAGCGAATTCGCTGTAGCCTAGGCTATTTCAAAAACAATAAATGCAATATTCACTGGACAAGGTTTTGAACTTTTTTCAGTCACAAACCATTCTATTTACTTACAGGCTGTATTCATAGATAAACAGAGCTGTATTGTAATGACATCTGAAGCGCATTTTCAGAACTTAAATGTCCGTCTATTGCCGTGCGCGACTTTTCCATTGAATGACAATTCACGCATTAGGTGCAAAGACAATTCGCGCATTAGGCTTGATAGCTATAGGTGTTATCAGCTCCTTTTCAATGGATAGCCATTGTCCCGTACCATCGCACATCGCCTGGATGTTGATGGAGTGGGCTGAGAGCAATGTAATGTGGCATTGTTTCCCTTCGCTGAGGGAAAGGTATGTGGACCTATGGAACCTTTTATTATTATGCATTTTTGATATAGCCTACACAATAATAATATTTCACATTGTGATCTAGATATTTTAGTCATGCCTGTGCACGCCCCTGTGTGTAACAGACAGGAGGGTATGCGCGTTGTGCACACGCCTATGTAGACGCACTTATATGCGCCGTTAAAATAGCATGTAAACAACTGCGACATGACTTTAGACCAGGTTTGTGGTGGTTCTAGCGCAAGCGCTTTCTGCTGGCTCAAGATAGCAATACGCCAAAAAGAATCCCGGCCACTCCTCATCTTTAGACCAACACGCCCAGTTCACTAATGATGGCGCAAGAGTTACGCCGTCAAACATGCTAGTTTGACGGCGTAAGCGTTAGGCGTTATTATGGACCTAGCGCCGGGTGTAAGATAGCAAAGACACTTGCGTTTGCGTTAGCGCCGCTTTGCGCCAGGTGTAAGATAGGGCCCAGAGTGTTTTAGATAATCGGACACACATAGTAGAATTTAGACATGATGAGCTGGATTCAGTCAATGTGTCCTTAACCTGGACTCAATGAAATGCGAGACCAAACTGAATTAATCGTGCTGATTTTTGAATGAAGTGTGGTTGTGGTGGAAAAACTATCATTTGCATTTTATTGTTTTGAGTCAATGTTAAGGACAAATGCAGGCTGAATCCAGGCCACAGTACAGCTTAGGAAGGGTGTAAATCAGACACATACTGCAGCAGCCTTCAGATGGTGGAAATGTGAAAATAAAACATTATTTTGTAAAATCTTAAGGGTCATTCACAGCACAATAACCCAGTACACAGGTTTTACATTTACCGTGGACAGGTTTAATCTTCACACAGACGGTGTGTGAAGTTTTGAAGACACGGTTAAAGCCATAATATGTCGTTTTTTCACGTAAAAAAATTCCATATTTGACACATTTTCACGCTGGCAGTTTTGTAGCAATATCCATTTTTCCATTGGTGCAGTCAGGTGTAACACTCCCGCCAAGTATTCAAATGTGATGACGCACGCGCAGGAACTTGCATGTCGAATGCGGAAGAGCAAGCGCCGTGTCAAATGGCATTTGTTGATTGTCTCTAGGCAGTCTTCTTTCTCCAGAATGCGCTACCGCTCAATTATTTCATAAGAAAATTAAACACTCAATGTGCTTCTAGTGCTACACCCCCAAGCAAACCACACCGCTTTATTTGGGCGTGTAGCTTACACCCTAGATCACCTTTTTTTTTAGCTGTAAACATGTTTGTATGCCTACCTTATAATGAAACTTATTCATCCATTCCGTTATTTCAACAATTCTGAAATAATAAAATAAATCAGGAGAAACTGGTAGAAAAGCGTCTTTGTGCTGCCCCTAACGGTTGAAATTTCCTTTTTGCTGCCCCCCCTGGCCCCGCCCTAATCGTGACGTCTGAGTACCTATTTCTTCATACTACTACATCATATAGATAATTGTTGTCGCCCACAACGGAAACAGCAGGCACCTGATTGGTTAGACCCGCTACGTTACTTTAGTTGCGGTCCACGTTTTTAAACTGGAACAACGTTGCGTCCTGTTCATAAACTCTCTTATTCCACCTAAATAGTCCACTAAAATATGTTTCTGAAGATATTTGAGGTGAGAAATAGGCCATGCGGTTCCTGAATCTTGATTAATATTTGATGTGCAATGTCTAGTTTGACAGTTTGATCCCAGTTATACAAAATAATTTGTACAATCCTACGTTAATTTATGCAAATGACAGTGGACACAGTTCCTCCGCCCCCACCCCCACCTCTCTCCCTCGCGCACCCCACAAAGTATTTTTCTAAATTGTTTCATGGGCGGAGACAGGCTGAAACAGTGGGGTTAGTTATAGGGGTGGGACAAAATATCGATACTGGAATATATCGTCCTACTTCCTCTTATCGATACACTGGTGCCAAATATCAATATTTTTATTAAAACATGCAGGCGCTCTAAACAGATTCGCCACAGCCACAGACTGTAAAATGCATAAAATGCACCGTTTATACATGCTAAGAAAATCATGTTCATGTATAGAAACCATAATTTGTAAAAAACTTTGTAGTAAAAGCATTTTCCCTTGCTTACTGTACTATATACAGTACCTGATGCACTTTCAGTTTAGAAAACATCAAAAAATTTTTCTCCAAAATCTCTCGTATAAATATGTTTAGGAAAGCAAGTACTTACCAGTATATTCAGCTACAGCTATTTTCAGATTAACCATGAAGAGTTTATCTTGTTACATTTTACACACAGACATTTACACCAAGAACGATAATTTACAATAGAGAAAGGGGGGATGAATAAATAAATGCAGATAAAAAATATAAATATGTTGAAGTTGAAATATGGTATACATTGGTTCATCTCAGTTGTCAAATCCTGTGAAACTGACACCACAATGCAGTGAAGAAATACATAATTCCTGCTTTTTGCCTTTTTAGTGGTATTTTTTCTTCTTCAGTTACACAGATATCATGATGTATCGTCGATGAATTGTCTTGTAATGTATCGAGTATCGCAGAATCGCTGTATTGTGATACCATCGTTATCGTGGGCAACGTATCGTGATAGTATCATATCATGAGTTACTCTGTGATTCCCACCCCTAGTTAGTTACCCTTTAATTTCAAATGGAATTCTGGGATTTGAAATCAAACTGTTGTGAACACCAGTCACCACAGATGTCGCCAAATCTACCAAAATTCTGATATTGCATATAACATCTTTAAAGAAGAACACCACATATTTGTTTTAGGGTTTTTCGTTTCTGGCATAGATTCACAAGAGGGGATTACGCATCCAAGCGTAGGGGTTTGAGACTCCGGAGTGGGATGCCTGCTTTTTCATGGCAGCAGATTAAGTCCAGCCCTGGGTGAATTGTGTACGATTAAACCAATCTAATCCTACCAGGGACACAGACAGTGTGAGAGAAGGAAGAAATAAGGATAGTGCAATATTTTGCATTGCTCCTCCGTGTTTTCAAAAGGGTAAAATCCAGACGGAAAAAGCCTGAGGGTCTCGAATCAGGGTCTGATGGGAAGAGCTGAATGAAATGGCACAAAGTGTGTCATTTGCCATGAGATCAATTAGGCTGTACGTTCGGCATGTATTAAGCTTACGGGGCATTTGGGCTGCCATGTGTCAACTGAGAAGCTGCCAAAAGTATTTGAAGAAGTGTCAGTAATGCTATATACGTGTTTAATAATAGCTTGCCTAAATCCCTCCCTCAGTGTCCAGCTCACACCCCTGTGCATTTATCAGAGCTTTTTCAGTACCATCCCCATGGAGATTATGCACTGAATGACACACCCACCTTTGGCTCTAGGTTGCTGTTGTGATGTCTTCCAGAGATGAGAGGTAAATAAGAAGCGGACTAGACTGGGGGGGGTGCTATTTCGCCAACCCCCCCCCCCCCACCCCCCTGCCAAGCGGCGTGCAGTGGGGGGTAGAAGTTATGACGGCTTGCTTCGCCAAGGCCAGTATAACTCTGTGCGACCTGTCTGAAAACATCTGTTCCTGTTGGAGGCAGAGGACAGCACAGGTCAACTTAATCTGGCTCTCGTCTTCCGCCGCATGAAGTCCAGCCTCGTCTCCATCCGCGCTCCGTGCGCTATGGCTTCTGCTCTACGTGTTAGCGACTCGCTCCGCTTTTGCTGAAGCTTGCTCCCGGGTGACAATATTTTCTTAGACTTTTACTGATAGGGACGCGTGCATTAATTATGGGGGTTTTGGTTTGATAGTTATTTGAGAGGTGAGCGACTATAATAATCAACACTTCATTGCAGTTTTCACCGAGCCCCGGTTTGAGTCCTTCATGAATTCAAACATCCAGAAAATCCAATCTTCCTTGGTGATACTTAGTATTATCAGCTGGTTGCGCTTTACAGCTCTGCGATCACTTCATTTCATTTTTACTAATGTTGTACTGTTTGTTTCTATGTAATGAGAGACCATACCAGGGAAAGTATTATTTCATCCCCATTTTTCAGAATTATTTCGTCTTTATCCTGAGCTGTAAAGTGCAACCATGCAGGCAATGCACACAAGCAATTATTCTGTAACAACACTGTAATTAATATATAACTCCTATGTTAATAAAAATGTAGTAATTAATGTAGGCCACAGAGGTGGTTTATCTAATCCACCTCTAATTATTATTTGAATAATTCTTGCCCTTTACTTAAGCATAACATTAACACAAACTAAATTAAGTATATATTTAACCTTTGTTTATTTACAATGAAATTATAATGATTCATTTTTATAGTAACTCCTAACTAGTTTGTGTCTAATAATATGTTCAGAATTGACATTTTATGTTAACCTTTCCTAATGGTTTGTTCATTAAACACCAAATAATGATTTACTACTTTTGGAGAAAGTAGTGGTTTTTTTATTTAGCTAATGCACAAATTAAATTTTGCCTTGGGGAATATTTCACTAAATAAATATTCAAAATTGGGGAGGGAATTTGAAGTTGTGAGCTGGACATAAGCGGTAATGAGATTAAAGTGATTGAAAGCAGATCCTTAGGCATTGTTTCCACAGTTCAGGCAACTGTGTTTGGCAAAGGGGGGGGGAAAAAACGAATCAAACTGCTGCTTTAAAGCAAAATCAATCCAGCATAAAACACTACACAGTGTGAAGCTCATTTTCACTGACTGACGACTCTAACACCACGCAAATAGAGAAAAGATCCTTGCCACAAGGCCAGTGAAAAATCGGCACTAAAAATAAAAAGGTGTGATTGAAACTCCCAGAGTTCAGCTGTATCAAAGCTTTATCTGAGACTACATAGATCTGCATTCTGCATTTTATATTCGCAATAAAAGAGAAACAAAGCAGAACAGCTAAATGCAATGCCTGGCTCCTAAATCCATTCCTTGGCACATTATTTAGCAGTTTCTCCCACCTGGAGCTTGCAACTGCAAAAAAGCAACCAGAAACAATTATTTCTCTTGCCTAGGTCTTTGCATTACATTACTGACATTTGTAAGATGTGCTTATCCAGGGAAACTTGCACAATTTAAAATTTTTGCATATAATCCATTTATACAGCTGGACATTTACTGAAACAGTTCCGGTTAAATACCTTGCTCAAGGGTACAACGGCAGTGCTCTACCTGGGAATCAATCCTGAAACCAGTTCTCTAACCAGTACACTACATTCCACATTTAGTATTGCATAAGATGATGAGGCTATGGCTACAAGTGCCCTGCTTGGGATTTAGACCCAGAGAATTCTGGTCACAGGTTCAGCTCCTGATCTTTTGTGTAACTCAACGTGCAATAGCCAATGAGCTGCTCAGGGTTACGCCCCCGGAGGGTTCTTCTCTCTGTGGCTTTAAATGCAGATATGGATTATTGATGAACACCACTCTTGCCTGGGAATGGAGAACAGCAACTATGCAGGGAGAGCCTACTGCATGTCAGGATGGACAATGACATGCTCAGCAACTATGCAAGGAGAGCCTTCTGCATGTCA